>OY776277.1:61792060-62007060 GCA_963675445.1 Linnaemya vulpina | reverse complement strand
AATAAAAACAACTTCAGTTGCATGTTTTGGTTAGTTTTATAAATAAAAATATATTCAAAATATCTCACGCCTGGAAACGAAATTTTAATTTTTCAATTTTCTTTCTTAGTAATACAAGTCTGCATAATGTGTAAACCGGTTTTATTTAAGCAAAACTACAAATTTTTAGCTATTTTGGCAACTTTCATGTTATACAAAATATTGGAATCAAAATATAGATTTTTTTAAGCACTTAATAAAAGTGTGTTAATTAAAAAATAGTTTTAATTAACAAAAAAAAACGGCGTTAGTTGCCCTTTGATTTTAATAAAAGTTCAATTTCCCGACCCTGGAAACGAAAAATTTTTTCATCAATGCAAATCTTCATGATGTATAAAACGGTTTTATTTAAGAAAAACTTGAAATTTTTAAACATTTTAGTTATTATATGTACCACGAAATAGCGAATATACAAAAAAATCAATTTCCGATCCCTGAAAGCGAAAATTTAATTTTTTTAAAATTATTTTTTACCAATGGAAGTCTTCATGATGTATAATGCGGTTTTATTTAAGAAAAAATACAAATTTGCTACCACTTTCGTTACTTTCATTACTAAAAATTTTATTTAAACTGAATTCGAATGCTTCCCGTTTTAGCACCTAGAAATTGTTGCAACAAGCGATTTGATATTAATATATATATATATATATATATATATATATACTTATATATATATATATATATATAAATATATATATATATATATATATATATATATATATACTTATATATATATATATATATATATATATATATAAATATATATATATATATATATATATATATATAAATATATATATATATATATATATATATATATATGTATATATATATATATATATATATATATACATATATATATGTAAATATATATATATATATATATATATATATATATATATGTATATATATATATATATATATATATATATACATATATATATATATATATATATATATATATATATTTACATATATATATGTATATATATATATATATATATATATATATACATATATATATATATATATATATATATATATATATTTATATATATATATATATATATATATATATATATTTATATATATATATATATATATATATATATATAAGTATATATATATATATATATATATATATATATATTAATATCAAATCGCTTGTTGCAACAATTTCTAGGTGCTAAAACGGGAAGCATTCGAATTCAGTTTAAATAAAATTTTTAGTAATGAAAGTAACGAAAGTGGTAGCAAATTTGTATTTTTTCTTAAATAAAACCGCATTATACATCATGAAGACTTCCATTGGTAAAAAATAATTTAAAAAAAATTAAATTTTCGCTTTCAGGGATCGGAAATTGATTTTTTTGTATATTCGCTATTTCGTGGTACATATAATAACTAAAATGTTTAAAAATTTCAAGTTTTTCTTAAATAAAACCGTTATATACATCATGAAGATTTGCATTGATGAAAAAATTTTTCGTTTCCAGGGTCGGGAAATTGAACTTTTATTAAAATCAAAGGGCAACTAACGCCGTTTTTTTTGTTAATTAAAACTATTTTTTAATTAACACACTTTTATTAAGTGCTTAAAAAAATCTATATTTTGATTCCAATATTTTGTATAACATGAAAGTTGCCAAAATAGCTAAAAATTTGTAGTTTTGCTTAAATAAAACCGGTTTACACATTATGCAGACTTGTATTACTAAGAAAGAAAATTGAAAAATTAAAATTTCGTTTCCAGGCGTGAGATATTTTGAATATATTTTTATTTATAAAACTAACCAAAACATGCAACTGAAGTTGTTTTTATTGCGCTTATTAATTAGAAAGCACAAAATTGGTATTCAAAAATATGTGTAATGCCCGACGTATGTTGGTGAAGGGTATATAAGATTCGGCACAGGCGAATATAGCACTTTTACTTGTTTTTGTTCATTTATTAATTCTTTATGTTATAAACTTAATTAATTTTAATAATTAAAAAAATATGACTAAGCATTCAATATAAAATACTTAAAACGCATTTAAATTCAGAAAAAAGATGGACAATATTAAAATAAAGTAAAGAAATATTGGTGACATTTGATGTTGTTTCTTTATATACGAGTATACTTATTTAATTGGCAATTTTTATTATAGAAGAAAATTTTGTTAATATTGAAGGACTAGTTTAGATAAATATTTATTTTTAAAAATAGTTAAATTTTGCATGATAGATAATAGATATATTAAATATAATAACAAAATTAATATACAAAATAAAGTTCTTCCCATAGGATCGCCAGTATCTTCAGTAGTAACTGATATTGACATGAACGAATTATTGAAAAGTTGTTTAGGTAGATTTTCTGTTAAGCCTAATATTATAACTAAATATGCTGCTAATATATTTTGTATAATTTCAGAATCTGACTTAAATAATATGCTACTATCACTTAATTCATTCCATTCAGACATTAAATATACTACAGAAAAAGAAAAAACAATAAACAATAGCTTATTTATAGATCCAACATAATCAGGTAGAATTATTAATTATTATTCTAAACACCCAATGAGAATAGTAGAGTTGTTTTCTTTAGCTCAGTGAGCTGAGCGCTCATTTTAGCTCAGTTCAGTTTACTGAGCTAGTTCATTGAATAGTTCAGTAGCTCAGTGATAATGAAACACATAAGCACAGAGCATACCCAAAATACCCAAAAGTGACCGTTCAATTTGGGTCGCATTACATATATATATATATATATATATATATATATATTTATATATATATATATATATATATATATATATATACATAATATATATATATATATATATATATATATATATATATATATTTATAAATACATAATATATATATATATATATATATATATATAATTGCATCTGATTTTTTAACCTTTTTTCGTTTATTAATCAATAGATTTGTTTAAGTTTTTAGGTTATTCAATATTAATATATATATTTATTTCGATATTTCGCTAGCCTTCGGAAGCTATATGTATATATATATATATATATATATATATATATACATATACATATTTATATATATATATATATATATATATATATATATTATGTATATATATATATATATATATATATATATATATATATACATAATATATATATATATATATATATATATATATATATAAATATGTATATGTATATATATATATATATATATATATATATATGTATATATATATATATATATATATATATATATATACATAATATATATATATATATATATATATATATAAATATGTATATATATATAAGTATATATATATATATATATATATATATATGTATATATATATATATATATATATATATATATATATATAATGTTCTAAACTTAGAGATTGATTCTTTAGACATGCCACCATAACATATACGATACCATATGTGTATTCGTCCGGTAGCATATTAAGAAACTGTGACATCATTACAAATATGGCAATCGAAATAATTAAAAATGCTCAGCCCTGAAACAAAAAGCTCTCAGAACTGAGCTGAAATCATCTATTGTAGTGAGATCTCATTTTGCTCAGCTTACTGAATCGTTCAATTGAACTAGCTCATAGCTCAGTGACACAACTCTAGAGAATAGTCATTAATACAACAAAGAATTTATTAGATAGGATACTTTACGTTAGTCATGCAAGATTTCATAATAAAAATAAATATGTTATTAAAAAAATTTTATTTAAACTGAATTCGAATGCTTCCCGTTTTAGCACCTAGAAATTGTTGCTACAAGCGATTTGATATTAGTATATATATATATATATATATATATATATATATATATAAATATATATAAATATATATATATATATATATATATATATATATAAATATATATATATATATATATATATATATATATATATGTATATATATATATATATATATATATATATACATATATATATGTAAATGTATATATATATATATATATATATATATATATATATATATGTATATATATATATATATATATATATATATATATATACATATATATATATATATATATATATATATACATATATATATATATATATATATATATATATATATATATACATATATATATGTAAATATATATATATATATATATATATATATATATATATATATATATATATTAATATCAAATCGCTTGTAGCAACAATTTCTAGGTGCTAAAACGGGAAGCATTCGAATTCAGTTTAAATAAAATTTTTTTAATAACATATTTATTTTTATTATGAAATCTTGCATGACTAACATTAAGTATCCTATCTAATAAATTCTTTGTTGTATTAATGACTATTCTCTAGAGTTGTGTCACTGAGCTATGAGCTAGTTCAATTGAACGATTCAGTAACCTGAGCAAAATGAGATCTCACTACAATAGATGATTTCAGCTCAGTTCTGAGAGCTTTTTGTTTCAGGGCTGAGCATTTTTAATTATTTCGTTTGCCATATTTGTAATGATGTCACAGTTTCTTAATATGCTACCGGACGAATACACATATGGTATCGTATATGTTATGGTGGCATGTCTAAAGAATCAATCTCTAAGTTTAGAACATTATATATATATATATATATATATATATATATATACATATATATATATATATATATATATATATTTATATATATATACATATTTATATATACATAATATATATATATATATATATATATATATATATATATACTTATATATATATACATATTTATATATATATATATATATATATATATATATTATGTATATATATATATATATATATATATACATATATATATATATATATATATATATATATATATATATACATATACATATTTATATATATATATATATATATATATATATTATGTATATATATATATATATATATACATAATATATATATATATATATATATATATATATAAATATGTATATGTATATATATATATATATATATATATATATATACATATAGCTTCCGAAGGCTAGCGAAATATCGAAATAAATATATATATTAATATTGAATAACCTAAAAACTTAAACAAATCTATTGATTAATAAACGAAAAAAGGTTAAAAAATCAGATACAATTATATATATATATATATATATATATATATATTATGTATTTATAAATATATATATATATATATATATATATATATATATATATATTATGTATATATATATATATATATATATATATATAAATATATATATATATATATATATATATATATATATATGTAATGCGACCCAAATTGAACGGTCACTTTTGGGTATGCTCTGTGCTTATGTGTTTCATTATCACTGAGCTACTGAACTATTCAATGAACTAGCTCAGTAAACTGAACTGAGCTAAAATGAGCGCTCAGCTCACTGAGCTAAAGAAAACAACTCTACTATTCTCATTGGGTGTTTAGAATAAAAATTAATAATTCTACCTGATTATGTTGGATCTATAAATAAGCTATTGTTTATTGTTTTTTCTTTTTCTGTAGTATATTTAATGTCTGAATGGAATGAATTAAGTGATAGTAGCATATTATTTAAGTCAGATTCTGAAATTATACAAAATATATTAGAAGCATATTTAGTTATAATATTAGGCTTAACAGAAAATCTACCTAAACAACTTTTCAATAATTCGTTCATGTCAATATCAGTTACTACTGAAGATACTGGCGATCCTATGGGAAGAACTTTATTTTGTATATTAATTTTGTTATTATATTTAATATATCTATTATCTATCATGCAAAATTTAACTATTTTTAAAAATAAATATTTATCTAAACTAGTCCTTCAATATTAACAAAATTTTCTTCTATAATAAAAATTGCCAATTAAATAAGTATACTCGTATATAAAGAAACAACATCAAATGTCACCAATATTTCTTTACTTTATTTTAATATTGTCCATCTTTTTTCTGAATTTAAATGCGTTTTTAGTATTTTATATTGAATGCTTAGTCATATTTTTTTAATTATTAAAATTAATTAAGTTTATAACATAAAGAATTAATAAATGAACAAAAACAAGTAAAAGTGCTATATTCGCCTGTGCCGAATCTTATATACCCTTCACCAACATACGTCGGGCATTACACATATTTTTGAATACCAATTTTGTGCTTTCTAATTAATAAGCGCAATAAAAACAACTTCAGTTGCATGTTTTGGTTAGTTTTATAAATAAAAATATATTCAAAATATCTCACGCCTGGAAACGAAATTTTAATTTTTCAATTTTCTTTCTTAGTAATACAAGTCTGCATAATGTGTAAACCGGTTTTATTTAAGCAAAACTACAAATTTTTAGCTATTTTGGCAACTTTCATGTTATACAAAATATTGGAATCAAAATATAGATTTTTTAAGCACTTAATAAAAGTGTGTTAATTAAAAAATAGTTTTAATTAACAAAAAAAACGGCGTTAGTTGCCCTTTGATTTTAATAAAAGTTCAATTTCCCGACCCTGGAAACGAAAAATTTTTTCATCAATGCAAATCTTCATGATGTATAAAACGGTTTTATTTAAGAAAAACTTGAAATTTTTAAACATTTTAGTTATTATATGTACCACGAAATAGCGAATATACAAAAAAATCAATTTCCGATCCCTGAAAGCGAAAATTTAATTTTTTTAAAATTATTTTTTACCAATGGAAGTCTTCATGATGTATAATGCGGTTTTATTTAAGAAAAAATACAAATTTGCTACCACTTTCGTTACTTTCATTACTAAAAATTTTATTTAAACTGAATTCGAATGCTTCCCGTTTTAGCACCTAGAAATTGTTGCAACAAGCGATTTGATATTAATATATATATATATATATATATATATATATATATACTTATATATATATATATATATATATATATATATATATATATAAATATATATATATATATATATATATATATATATATATAAATATATATATATATATATATATATATATATATATATATATGTATATATATATATATATATATATATATATATACATATATATATGTAAATATATATATATATATATATATATATATATATATATGTATATATATATATATATATATATATATACATATATATATATATATATATATATATATATATACATATATATATATATATATATATATATATATATATATATATATACATATATATATGTAAATATATATATATATATATATATATATATATATATATATTAATATCAAATCGCTTGTAGCAACAATTTCTAGGTGCTAAAACGGGAAGCATTCGAATTCAGTTTAAATAAAATTTTTTTAATAACATATTTATTTTTATTATGAAATCTTGCATGACTAACATTAAGTATCCTATCTAATAAATTCTTTGTTGTATTAATGACTATTCTCTAGAGTTGTGTCACTGAGCTATGAGCTAGTTCAATTGAACGATTCAGTAACCTGAGCAAAATGAGATCTCACTACAATAGATGATTTCAGCTCAGTTCTGAGAGCTTTTTGTTTCAGGGCTGAGCATTTTTAATTATTTCGTTTGCCATATTTGTAATGATGTCACAGTTTCTTAATATGCTACCGGACGAATACACATATGGTATCGTATATGTTATGGTGGCATGTCTAAAGAATCAATCTCTAAGTTTAGAACATTATATATACATATATATATATATATATATATATATATACATATATATATATATATATATATATATATATATATATTTATATATATATACATATTTATATATACATAATATATATATATATATATATATATATATATATATATATATTATATATATATATATATATATATATATATATATATATATTTATATATATATATATTAATATATATATATATATATATATATATATATATATATTATGTATATATAAATATATATATATATATATATATATATATATATATATATATATATATTATGTATATATATATATATATATATATATATAAATATATATATATATATATATATATATATATATATGTAATGCGACCCAAATTGAACGGTCACTTTTGGGTATTTTGGGTATGCTCTGTGCTAATGTGTTTCATTATCACTGAGCTACTGAACTATTCAATGAACTAGCTCAGTAAACTGAACTGAGCTAAAATGAGCGCTCAGCTCACTGAGCTAAAGAAAACAACTCTACTATTCTCATTGGGTGTTTAGAATAATAATTAATAATTCTACCTGATTATGTTGGATCTATAAATAAGCTATTGTTTATTGTTTTTTCTTTTTCTGTAGTATATTTAATGTCTGAATGGAATGAATTAAGTGATAGTAGCATATTATTTAAGTCAGATTCTGAAATTATACAAAATATATTAGCAGCATATTTAGTTATAATATTAGGCTTAACAGAAAATCTACCTAAACAACTTTTCAATAATTCGTTCATGTCAATATCAGTTACTACTGAAGATACTGGCGATCCTATGGGAAGAACTTTATTTTGTATATTAATTTTGTTATTATATTTAATATATCTATTATCTATCATGCAAAATTTAACTATTTTTAAAAATAAATATTTATCTAAACTAGTCCTTCAATATTAACAAAATTTTCTTCTATAATAAAAATTGCCAATTAAATAAGTATACTCGTATATAAAGAAACAACATCAAATGTCACCAATATTTCTTTACTTTATTTTAATATTGTCCATCTTTTTTCTGAATTTAAATGCGTTTTAAGTATTTTATATTGAATGCTTAGTCATATTTTTTTAATTATTAAAATTAATTAAGTTTATAACATAAAGAATTAATAAATGAACAAAAACAAGTAAAAGTGCTATATTCGCCTGTGCCGAATCTTATATACCCTTCACCAACATACGTCGGGCATTACACATATTTTTGAATACCAATTTTGTGCTTTCTAATTAATAAGCGCAATAAAAACAACTTCAGTTGCATGTTTTGGTTAGTTTTATAAATAAAAATATATTCAAAATATCTCACGCCTGGAAACGAAATTTTAATTTTTCAATTTTCTTTCTTAGTAATACAAGTCTGCATAATGTGTAAACCGGTTTTATTTAAGCAAAACTACAAATTTTTAGCTATTTTGGCAACTTTCATGTTATACAAAATATTGGAATCAAAATATAGATTTTTTTAAGCACTTAATAAAAGTGTGTTAATTAAAAAATAGTTTTAATTAACAAAAAAAACGGCGTTAGTTGCCCTTTGATTTTAATAAAAGTTCAATTTCCCGACCCTGGAAACGAAAAATTTTTTCATCAATGCAAATCTTCATGATGTATAAAACGGTTTTATTTAAGAAAAACTTGAAATTTTTAAACATTTTAGTTATTATATGTACCACGAAATAGCGAATATACAAAAAAATCAATTTCCGATCCCTGAAAGCGAAAATTTAATTTTTTTAAAATTATTTTTTACCAATGGAAGTCTTCATGATGTATAATGCGGTTTTATTTAAGAAAAAATACAAATTTGCTACCACTTTCGTTACTTTCATTACTAAAAATTTTATTTAAACTGAATTCGAATGCTTCCCGTTTTAGCACCTAGGAATTGTTGCAACAAGCGATTTGATATTAATATATATATATATATATATATATATATATATATATACTTATATATATATATATATATATATATATATATAAATATATATATATATATATATATATATATATATATAAATATATATATATATATATATATATATATATATATACATATATATATGTATATATATATATATATATATATATATATATATACATATATATATATGTAAATATATATATATATATATATATATATATATATTTTTTTTTTTTTTTTTTTTGCGTGTGAGGAGGGTCTAAAATGCATTCGCACTTACAGTGGCCGTTGCCAGCTGCGTCGAGTGGTGTTTCCACTAAAACAATCCCCCCTTTTCTGGTGTTTGCCTTCATGCAACTGCTTTCTGCATTACTTCGTGAATGCCGAGAATCAACGTCCTGAAAAAGGACTTCTCCTTATGTGCCCACGTGCCTTCGCAAAATGGATTAAACCTAGTTGACTACGGCAATCTATTTATCACCTTCTTCAAGCATTATTTCATCGATCTGTTACTTCGCTCCGCCTGCCACCTGTTGCAGTCAAAAAACGTTATTTCAAGGTCATCAATTCCCGCTGTGCAGTACATGCAGAAGGGATTCTCTGTCTTCCCCATGCGGTAGAGATATGTATTTCAAACAAAATATCTCTCGCCAAAATAGCCTCGCCGCCAATCTGCCAGCGGTTTCCGCGCTCCACCTGTTTTGCCATCGTTAGAGTGTCCTGGACCTTCGCTCCACAGAACTACTAATAGAACCACCAATCTTGGAGTCCCATGCCTCTTTCCGCTCACGTACCAGGAGATCTACAGGTATCTCTCCGCTTATCACAAAAACCCCTGCTGCTGAAACAGTGCGTTAAGCTGACTCGACGTCGTGCGCTGCACCACTTCCAGGGCTTTGCGTTTCGATTTGGCCATCAGTGAACCTCTCCAAATCTCACTGCCATATAGCAGCATCGAGTTTGTTGTTGCCATGATCAGCCTCCTTTTACTCTGCGTGGGCCCGCCTGTGTTCGCCATTAGCCTGCTTAGCATGCCAGCCATTTTGCCGCTTTGTTGGCTGCATGTTGTATTTGGGCCCAAAAAGTGAGCTTGCAGTCCAACTTGACACCCAAATATTTAATCATTTTCTTCGTAGTTAAGAGCGTATTAGTCATTTGCATGTAAATTTCAAGTGGCATGTGACTCCGGCTCATCAGGATCACTTTTGTCTTGTTCTTTGCTAGCTCAAGAATATGGTTTTCCAGCCGTGCTTGCGTCCTTATCATCACTTGATTAAGTTTAATTTTTGCGTCGGTTATATCTCGTGCTGAGATTACCGCCGCTACCTCGTCTGTGTAGCCTACGAGGTGTGTATCCTGTGGCATTTCCATGTTCAGGATGTCATCGTGGATTATGTTCCCTGTTCGCGCCGGATGGGAGCCTCTTAATCCTCTTCATACCTGGCGTATTGTAGAAGAGTTTGCGATCATTTAGGTAGCTCCGAATCATCTTCATCAAACATACCGGGACGCGGTACCTTTCCCGCAATGTCCTGATAATATCTGCCCAACGTGGACTATTGAAGGCATTCCTTACGTAAGTGTGGCTAATACGATGGTACGCTTTGGAATGGTAGCATCAGCTCTGAGCGTGTTCGAAATTTTTCACTACATCTTCACTTGCACCCAGTGCCGATTTTCCTGCTCGAAATCCAAACTGTCTCTTCCATAGTCCCTCAGCAGACTCAACGGATTCTGCTAATCTGCGCTGCAGTAGCTTCTCCAACAGTTTGCCGGCACTATCGATATTTCATATTAATATGGTCATTGCCTGCTTATACATTTATAAGTTCAACGTAAAATAATTATTGTGCTGAACTTGCAACATTACAGTTTATTTTATTTTTGACTCAAAGTATAAAACAAAAGCAATGACAAAAAAAATTTTTGATTTTTTTTTAATTTTAAGTAGCAAATAGATCTTTAGAATATAAGTTTAATTGAGCGATAAGTAATGTCACTCAATACTAGAGAAATTAAGGCTTCTCATAAGTAGTATATAAGGTAAGTATAAAGGAGAGAATTGGCAAAACAAAGCATGACAATCTGCTTTTTTAATCTAGGCATATAAACCTGACTGAAATCAAATCTCGCTAGTGGCGTTTTCAGACGTCGGCATAATTAAAATATGACCCCTAAATTTTATTTTTAAACTCCTCCCTACACCGTATACCTTTACAATATTCCTGTAGCTTGTAATTTTATAGACCAATATAATGGACGGCTAAATATAAATAACACATACAATAATATTAAACCAAAGATTAATGACTATATGACATATATTCCAATATTTTCCGAAAGAGTAGAAAAATAAGATATTTATAATAAAAACAAATATAGAATGTTACACAAATCATTTAACACACTAGATAAATTATTTAGTAAGACTAGAGATAATAGAAGTACAATTAGATAAAAGAAGTAACTTTAAAGCTAATACTGATAGTATAGCACAGAATTATAGACATTTGATTCACAAGAATAGATTATTAAATCAAGAATGTCTTCAAATATTATTAATTATTATACTCATTTTTTCATAATGTTGACGAAAAATTGTTTCATTCATTTGAGTATTTATATAAAAGTATAAAACAGCCAATATATTAAAATTATTATGATTTAAAAGCTTTGTTATTGTTAATAAATTATAAATAATTTTAATTTTTTGTTATCCTGAAGAAGATATCTAGAAGATATCGAAATATCGAAATAAATAATATATAAATAATTTTTTACAAAAATAAGCCTCAAGTTAAATATTATTACTTAAAATATATGTGAGTCTTTTCGGAACATTGTTTGAAGCGGGAAAGCAAGTAAAAGAATTAAAGAAAATGAAGGATCTACGAGTATATGATACTGTAATGTATTACATGAAAATATGTAACGTCATTTAAACACGCTTCAAGGTCTAATTAACGATTTTTGTACTTTATTGTAAGATAATTAATGTATATTTGTATACTTTTTACAAAATCATATACTCTTTGGCATTTTTTTACCATCTAAGCTTTGAATTTTACGTAATAATTTATACAAAGGAGACACTTTATCAGAAAAATGTTTAATAAATTTAGAATATTAATTAACCATTCCGATAAAGGCTTGAAGTTCGGAAATATTTTTCGGTACCTTTGTCGATAACGCACTTTAAAGATTGTCATTACTTTTGCTCATTCCATTTTTGTCGATATTGAAACCAAGCTACAAAGTTTGCTCTTAAAAAACGAGCACATTTATATTCGACTTTAGGTCAGCATACTTTAACTTTACAAGTACTAAATTTAACGTGATAATATGCTCCTGTATTGTTTTGCCAGTGACACTTATGAATACGATAACAAAAAGTATATCCCTTGACAATACCTCCGCTGTTTTCCGAAAAGAAGCTGTGACCGTCTTTATACCAAATGGTAAACGTTTGGCTTTTAGCGTTCCAATGTGAGTACTCCATTCACAAGAGTTGAAATTCCTCATCCAAAACAAATTGGTTGTATTTGTTCGATAATTGTAATTTTGTAAAAGCCTGGCCAGATTCCTTACAAACCCGATTTTAGAAATTCAAATTGAAAACACTTCTTTTTATAACAGAAAAATCTATAGTTTTTAAAGGAATCTTTTCATTCATTTTATTTGAAATTTATATTAATTATTATGTCAGCATCTATAGTTAATTTATATATAATTTTGCAATATAGTTTTCATAAGATTACATCGCGTATTCGAAAAGACATTGGTAATTTCTTCTTCTTCTTCACTTGAGACAACAGTATCATCTTTAAGTTGTCTGCATAAAATATGCAAGACAACTTAACATCAAGCCTTTGCATCGTTCTATCCTGGACGAGCTCGGTTACTTTAACCGTAAATTTATTAACAAGGCTTAAGATTTCGACTGAAGCTCTAAAAGCAGTACTGCGACCATTGTTGAAACGATTACTGACTTCATGAAAACTCTTTGGGTTTTCTAGTTTTGTGAAGGGCACCAGAGACATTACGCATATTCGGATAATGCAGCCGAAAAAAGACAATATCAACTTTTACTTTATTAGGCAGTTGTATACAGCGATTTGCAATTTACGGATGTTTTCGTTGGTTATTCCGGCCGTTATCACGATAAACTACTAAGTATTTTAAAAATTAGCCATATCCGTTCACAATATATATATCCATATCCGTTCACAATATATATAGTTTAGAAATAGATTTAATGCTCTTTCATTTAAGGCAATATTAGCGAGACGCTAAAAAGCAAGCGCAAACGCGAGCGCAACTCCGCTTATAGAATGCTTAAAAACGCACCATATGTTTTTACAGAAAAAAATTTTGTATGTACATATATGTATTAGTAAAATTATAATTTAGCTATACATATAATAAAGATATTACATCGATCACAAATTTAAAATAAAATATGGTACTATTTATACCATTTCGTACGTTTTCTGTACAAGCGCAAAAAGGAAAGTGCCTCACTGTTTCAAGCAGATGTTTTGATTTTTTGTTTCTAAATTATAAACACCACAAGCTAAACAGTATTCTGTGACATTTTGCACAAACGTAAAAAGTTTAAACAAATAAATTTATATATTCCTTATCCATTTTACAATATACATATCTTCTTTTTAAATATTATCACTCAAATAAATTTAAATCCTATAATTTGTTGTATGTACATATACATATGTAGTATATGTAAATTAATCTTTTCGGAGTTTTTTTTATTAAAAAAAAATAAAATTTTTTTAGGGAGTGAACTCCTTTATTGAAAGTACAATTAACACTGACTTAAAATTAAATAGAACTATATTTTATATTAAATTATAATTCGCTGTTGACCAACATCACCTGATGTTATTCCTGGAATTGTGGAGCGGATGTTCCCACAACACGCTTAAATGTAGTATACATAGCGTCAGCAAAAATGTTTGCTTTGTTGCATTGGAATTTATTTTAGTTAATTTTTGTGTCGTTAACTCCTCCCCTCTTAAGAACAATTGCCCTCAATTGTTTTTTTCTAAAAATATGGGATCATTCAGCCGCATGTTTGATGTCGATCTACTGCCCATGGGTTGAATATTAGTTAAAATTACTGGTGGAGGTGAGGGTAAGTAAGGTTCAGAAAGAACTGTGCCAGGAAGCTTGGTTTCGTTTAGTGTGCTGAACACGTGGAATATTAGGAGGCCAATTACGGCAAATAAGAGGATGAAAAATATACTTGATATGCCACTTATGATTGACCCGTATTTTATCGTCTTTATTTCTTTCGTGTTGTTAAGATGTAGTTCATTTAGGCTTTCGATCGTTAGCAAATGTTCGAATTTCTCCTCTGTCGGGGTTGGTTGAAACATAGTGGGTTTAATTTTTATTTGTGGCGTTTCTAAGTTTCGGAAGATTCTGTTGCGTGTGGATATGGTGGAGTTGGTGAACTTAATCAGGAAAGTGCCAAAAAGGCTATGTTTGACGTCGTCGATTATTGCTGTATCGTTGTATTCGTTGAATAATAGTATACCAGGTGTAATTTCTTCAATTAGCGGTATGTGTTGACTGTTGCTATAGGTGCAGGAGGATGCTAGGCTTTTTATAATATTAGGTATACAAGTAGTATTACTTAAATCTAACAATTGATTATTATTACAAATTCTAACTGAATTATATTCCATACAATTATCTTTTAATCCATATATTTCATTTTTATTTTGAATTATTTCTTTAAATAACAATTTAACGATTTTACCGTTTCTTTTAATAGGACGAATTATAATATTATCATAGATTTCTTCATTTGTTAATGGTATCTTAATTACATACAGTATCATTGAACTGTTATACATAACTTTTACTCTGGCGTATTCCACCGACTCTTCTGGTGATGCAAATGGCATCTTTTCTTTTCTTAATTTCTCTAATGCTAATTTCATTTCAAAATTATTTAAAATCATGGAATTCATTATTCCGCTTTTTGCCCATTTAATGGCATACTTTATATTTATTAATTCTTCTTTTATTAATCTAACTTTATTTTGCAAACTGATTGCTATTTCATTAATTAAGTAGTGATCTTTTCGTATTGTATTTGAAATTGTATTAATTATTTCTGTTATATTATTTATTCTTTGATTAATTGCTTGATTAATTACAATTTGTTTATTAGTGTTTTCATTTAGTTCATACATATTAAATTTCAGCATTTCGAAATCATCATGGTCTGGCGTACCAGCGATGTATTTCCATACTGTTCCAATTGTATTAATTACCCTTTTCTTTCTTATATTAATTTTACTATTATTCTTATAATTATTGTTATCCAAAGGTATAATATTTTGGACTGATTCTAAGGTTAGGTTAACTTCATGATTAAGGAGACGATAAAAAAGGCTAGATTTGGGAATGTTCTTGTCAATGTACGTCTGTCGAAGGATATCGTCGTATAGTGTCAAGTCTATTGTGTGAATTATACTAAAAGTTCTGTCTTGAATTTTACTTCGTCCGTTATTTATTGTTATCAAATGGGCTGTCGTATAGTCTATTATTTGAAATTCCGCGGGGCAGGTTAAAATGAGGGATCTGAAAAAGTAAGGAAAATGGAAGATCATGTTTTAATAAGGCTCTTGTGAACAGTCTTTCCAGACCTAGTTACAACTGTAGAATTCTTGTTTAAGGCGACTATCTCTCTTCTAAATCTTGGTGTCAATTTATTTCCAATTCTTTTATTAATTTTTACATAAATAACTTCGCCTTCGGAGTAGGTTTTGGGTTGAGTTTGCTTACGATTGTGGAAGTTCAGGTCAAATGCCTGCTTTTCCTGGAGCTTTTTTATCGTTTCTCTACGAAAACCTGCAAGCTGCTCTGGGTCACTGGCTACTCTTCGCCAAAATAACACCTCAACGGGTTTTTTTTTCTGTTGTTGAATGGACCGACAAATTGCACTCCTTGACTGATCTTTCCAACAATTCTTCAAAAGTGTTATGAGCTCTTTCGAAAACGTTCCACCTGACCGTTTGAAGTACTGGTGTATGGCGGCGTACGGTAAATTTGAATGCCGAATTCATTTTGTATCATATGGTTCGTTGCGGCCGAGTTGAACGATTTTTCGTTATCCACAACTACAGTTTCGGGGATAAGAAAGAAGAGGATATCTCTCAAAGGCTGTTTTATATCTTCAGCGGCTCGAGATTTTATTACTTTTGCCACTGCGAATTTTGAGAACTTATCAATTGCTGTTAAAACGTAATGATTGTCTGTAAAATATCTAAGTGGACTATTTGTCCTGGAAATTGAGGAATAGGGGAGACCTGAATATGTGGTTTAGTTGGGTGGCGGTCGTACTTATTTTCTCTGCAAATGACACATTTTTTAATGATCCTGTCGATTTTTTGTCTCATGGAAGGGAAATAACATTTTTCCAAAATCTGAATTTTATTTTCGCGAGCATTCCTATGAGCTCGGTTATGCGTGCGCAGTATAATATTCTCCTGCTCTTGTTCATTTGTGATGTCTTCAACCTGCTGTTGTGTAAACCTTATTTTATAATTATTAAAATGAAAAGGATATATTTCTTGAATTTTTTCCATGATGCTTTCATCTGCTTTAATACAGTTAATCACAGAGTTATTTAGATAACGCTTAAGGAGTCCTATGAGAAAGTTAGTGTCGTAGGATGGTTTAGTGACTATATGTCTGTGATAGGTGGGGAAAACTATTTGAAATTGATAAGAAGATTCAGACTGAGAAGTCTTTAAAAAAATTTGATTCTTGAATACATTGATTGGTACCTCAACTGAATATATTAAGTTATGAGAAGAGCTCTCATCACTATGCACACTAGGTGTTAAAGTATTTATTTGTGTATATGAAACTCTTGATAGGGCGTCAGCAACCACATTTGCTTTTCCTGCCTTATAATGCAACTCATAATTATATTCCTCTAATATCGCTTTCCAGCGTTTCATTTTGGCGTTATAATTTTTGTTACTTAGGGCGTAGGTAAGGGGTTGATGATCGGTATAAATTTTTACTTTCGCCGTACCGTATAAAAAATTTCTTAATGAGTTTAGAGCCCATATAATTGCCAGCATTTCTTTTTCATTAGCGGCGTATGATTCTTCGGTTTTACTCAAAGTCCGAGATATAAGCATTATTGGGCGGTCATCTTGAGCAAGTACAGCTCCCATAGCGAAATTCAATGCATCTGTTGTCAAAACAAAATCTTTATCGTAATTTGGGTATGCCAACATAATATCTTCTGAGACGAGAGTCGACTTTATTTTGTTGAATGCCATAATAGCTTCAGAATCTAAGTTTATTTTGGTTCTAGCAGATTGATTTTTGGACACGCGTCCCTCCTTCCCTCTTAAAAGGGATGTCAGCGGTTTTGCCAATTTTGCGTAGTCTTGAACAAATCGGCGATAATACCCTGACAGACCCAGGAATGATCTCAATTCTTTTAACGTTGTTGGTGGAGGAATTCTTGAAATTGCCTCCGTTTTGGCCGGATTAGTTTTTATTCCTTCTGCTGAAATTATGAAATCAAGAAACTCTACGGATTTCTTAAAAAAGTGACACTTATCAAGTTGGATTTTCATGTTAGCCTCCTCAAGTGTTCTGAAGAGTTTCTCTAAGTGCTTAAGGTGATCAGATTCGGTAGGGCTAAATACAATAATATCGTCAATGTAGACAAAACAGAACGCACCTATGCAGTTACGTAAAATGTCATCCAGAGCTCTCTGGAAAATTGAAGGGGCATTTTTCAAGCCAAATGCCAGTCTAGTATACTCATATTTTCCATTGTTGATGGAAAAAGCTGTCTTTTCTATGTCAGATTCTTTTAGCGGGATCTGATGAAAAGCGCTCTTTAAGTCTAAGACAGAAAAAAATTTATTATTTCCTAATTGTGCACGGACCTCTGTAATATCCGCAATTGGTTAATCGGTCCGCTATAGTAATTGCGTTAAGCTTCCTGTAGTCGGTCACTACCCTGTACTGTTTATTACCTGTAGAATCGGGTTTTTTTGGCACAATCCAAACTGGTGAATTGTACGGCGACCTAGATGGTCTAACACCATCCCGAAGCATTTCTTGAATTTGCTTTTCTACCTCTGCTTTTAATGACATGGGATATGGGTAATAGCGTGTGTAGACCGGTGTATAATTTTTTGTGCGAATCTCGCCAAGTACCTTAGTAGTATAGGTTAATTTCCTGTTTGGTTCAGCGAACAGGTTAGGCATTTTTGTCACTAAATCATTAATGCTTTTTTTTGTATTTTTATTGCGTTTACCGAATTAGATTTCTTCTGAAAAATCGTAATTTTCATTCCACCTTCAATTGTCATGTAATCCTCCCTAGTATGTATTATCGCTCCTAATCTTTTAAGACTATCATTCCCCAGAATTCCATGAAAGGATTTTAATGTGGGAAGTATATAAAATTTGAATTTTGAATCATCAATGTTAAAAAGGTTAATGAATGTATGTTGCTTAATCTCTACATCTCCAGAGAAGGTTGGATATAATTTTTTGTCGAACCTATGTCTATTAATATGTTTAAAATTTGTCCACTCCTCGTTTTGAATTTTACGTATGGTAACGAAGAGTCCGTTAGTCTAAAAAATTTAAATCGCTAAAGTCCAATGGTTGTTCTTCAAGAGGGGTTTCCTCTTCGAGAACATTTTGATAATATTGTTGAGCTTCTTCGAACTCAGGATCTTTTGGCGCTTTCATCCGGCGCATAATTTGCATCCATGTGGTAATTTCTCTGAATTTTAGTTCTTTGTGCCTGGAAGGATGAAGGCACTGGCCTTTTATCGAAAATGTCATTAGGTTTTGGCCTATTCGTGTAGTTAATTCTGTTAGAGCGCATGCTTGAGTCAACATCCATTGGCTCAGGTCTTACTTCGGGTTTTGCTCCTAATGGTCGTGGTGGAGCAAATCGCATTTGCTGCATGTAGTTACCCATTGGGTTATAAGAAGTTCTATTTGGATATATTGGGCAACTATTTCGATGGTAAGTGTTCATTGATGGCCGTGGTATATAAGCTAATTGTGGATAAAAGTTTGGCTGTTGGAAATTTTTTCTTGGTACCTGCGGTGGAGATCTTGAAATTTTCTGAGAGAAATTTTGGGTGTTATGCGCATAGCTCGTTCAGAAATTGTGGTTCTCGAGCTTTAAGCACAAGTGGAGAGCTTGCGGCAAATCCACTGGTTCCTTCATACCTAATAGACGTGACAAATCGCCTTTAAGGCCTCTAACAAAGGTATCGAGGGCCTTATCACGGTAGCTTTGGGTGAACAGTTGTAGAGGTTCTTCAGTCAAATCCATACATCCAATTTTATTTAAAATCAATGGTAAATGTGAGTAGACTTGCTGGTAAAATTCCTGCACGGATTGGTTTCCTTGTACCAATATCATTTGGTACTCTGATGTGCGTACGTCCCGTTTATCTGCATAATGCAGCATGAGACATTTTGAAATGGCCTTCCAGTTTAAAGGCGTATTATAAGATTCAAGGGCTACATCGGCGTTGCCAACAATTTTATTTCTAATCAGGCTTAGAATTCCGTAGTATTTTGGAGTGCCGGCTATCGGCTGGTAGATCTGAAAAATACGATCTACGCTCTTTTTCCAGGAGCTAAATTCTCCTGTGTTTCCTGAAAATTCGCGCAAGCAGCGAACAACATCAGGAATTCTATCTAATTCTGACATATTGTTAGCGTGAGATGGATCAATTATCTGATCTGAGTAATTAGAAAAATTCTGATTCAGATTCGCGTTAGCCTGAATCAGTCCTTGGAATTGGGTTTCCAGGATTTGTTGGACTACTCCTGAAATCATTTCGGCAAATTGTGGTGAAGGTCTTTGTCCAGATTGTTCGTTAGTCGGTGGTTGTGTCGAATTGCCGGGGACAAGGCGGGGGGATTTTATAAGGTTACTAGGATTTGACATGGTTTTTTCTCCTTAAACTTAAAGCTAATCAGATATTATAAACTCTATATAATGAAACTGGAGGGTCCCGTAGGAATCGCAGCTTCAGCTAAGATATTACTTAAAATTAAATTAAAAGAAAAAATTACTTTCCTTTATTTAATTTATGATCTCTTTTTTCTTTTTTGATCAATTTTGATAAAATAATAACTTACAAATAATATAAAATACGTATCATTGTTGTTGGTGGAATATCCTGCTGAATACAGATGACTGCTGAATATCCTTGTGATGATGTTGTGGACCCTTGCTTATTCTTCATACAGCTAGTGGTATTCTATTATTTTTTATTTTTTAGTAAGGTTCATGAAAACTTTTCTCTTTAATCTTATTTCAACTTTTAATTTAATTATATTACTATTTTTTATTTTTTAGTAAGGTTCATGAAAACTTTTCTTTTTATTCTTTTTATTATTATTTTTGCTTTTAGTTTAGTTATATTCTTTTATGTTCTTTGTATAAATTGTTAATTTCGATTTTATTTCGTTACACTCATTATTTTACTGTTAGTTTCGATTTTTATTCGCTACACTTATTAATTTATTGTTAATTTCGATTTTATTTCGTTACATTTATTTTAGTGTTAGTTTCGATTTCGTTACATTTATTACTTTATTTCGATTTTTGTTCACTTAAATTCTTCTTCTACTTTAATTTGTATTTAATTGATTTAATATATTTATTTTGGTTTTCACTTACTAGATTGTGCTTGATAGGCTGAGACATACGTACGCCCCTTTTTGTTTCCTACTAAGGAGCCTTGTCAAGACTTACCAAAGGATTTTTTTTACCCCAACTTCGGTTCGTAGATTCACTTTAAAACGATCCCGTTGGGTCCCTGCTCGGGCGCTAATTAATCTTTTCAGAGTTTTTTTATTTAAAAAAAATAAAATTTTTTTAGGGAGTGAACTCCTTTATTGAAAGTACAATTAACACTGACTTAAAATTAAATAGAAATTAAATTTTATATTAAATTATAATTCGCTGTTGCCCAACATCACCTGATGTTATTCCTGGAATTGTGGAGCGGATGTTCCCACAACACGCTTAAATGTAGCAGACATAGCGTCAGCAAAAATGTTTGCTTTGTTGCATTGGAATTTATTTTAGTTAATTTTTGTGTCGTTAACTTGTACATACACAATATTTTTCTGTAAAAACATATGGTGCGTTCTTAAGCATATTATAAGCGGAGTTGCGTTAGCGCGTTGCGCTGCGCTTCGCTTGCGTTTTAGCGTCTCGCTAATGGAGCTTTTAGTCCTCAATAAACAAAAGATGAATGTGCATGTTCAGCTGCTGTTTTTTATTTCTAATAATTACATGATTAGATTCCTTTACATAAGATTCAAAATTGCAATCTTTTCTTTTTCGTGAAAATTTTTTGATTTTTTGTAATGAATAATATTATTAAGTTATTTTTTTGTTTTGTTTTTGTTAAACAAAATTTATGGGCAATATAACATATATATCATATCAACATATTTTACTTTTATTGAGTATTTTAATTAAATATATAAAATTTAATTACTAGTGTTGCTTTAATTTTTTGGCCAAGTTTAAAGTTTCAATATATGAAGAATTTTCTTAAGCAAGTCCGTCCTAACGTATTCAATGTTAATAAAACAATTTATTACATTTTTTACCCAACGTTTCGTCAATTGTTTGTCGACTTGTACAGGGGTTTTTTTGTCTATTTAATTTAAAACACTACATAATAACAATTTGGAAAATATTGTGAATTAATAAAGTTATACTCACAATTTTATAGTTATTATTACATTAGATACATACATATATATAACAATACTAGTACAATTTACTTAGATTAAATTGATATCACAAGTATATTTTAAGCACAGTCAAATTTGAAAAGTTGGTATTGCAGTTTGTCTTATTCAATAGCAACAATATAGCTAGCTTTGATATTGTCGGTACCCTCTTTTATGTTCATTCTTCTATATTTTACTGTATACGCAAGCTTTCGATGGTATACCTTTTTCTTTTTATTTTCTCTTTGTCTAATATTTTAACTTTATCCAAGCCCACAGAATGATTTTTATCGAGAACATGGGCTGATAAAGCTGTTGGTGTTTTTTGTTTTGCAATATCGTTTTTGTGTTCTGACATTCTAGATCCCAGGGTTCTTTTTGTTGTACCTATATATTTGCATTTTTCTTCGCTGTTGCCTTTGCATTGTAATTCGTACACCAAGTCGCTTTGTTGTTCTTTTTCTGTTGGTGCTTTAATGCGAGTAAATATACTGCTGAGTGTTATGTTTGGTTTGTATGCAAATTTTATGTTATTTTCAACAGCTGTTTTTATTTCTTTCTTGTCCGTGTATCGTATAAACGATACATGGTAAAAATGTTGGATGGTTTTGTCTGCTTCGTCAAGAGGTGTTGTTTTATTTTTGTTATTTAATATCTTAGCCATGGTTTCATTAATAATTGAGTTTATTAACTTCTCAAGAAAACTATTCTGTTTTAGAATTATCGTAATTTTTTTGAGATTTTTGGTGTGAAATTGCTTATCACTAATGCTAAGAACTCTAGAAATCAAATTCTTTGCAGTATTGATAATTTGACCTTTTCGTTGTGTTCCGTTGAAATTAGTAATTCTTCCTGAAGAAGTTTCTTTGGAGTACCTGTCTGGAACGATAATAAATTTTTCTCTATATAAGGTCGCGTTGAGATAATGTATGCAATTATTATTTTTCATTTCTGTGGTAAACTGAAGCTTTGGGATGTATTTGTTGAAAACATTGAGAGTTGTGTCCTTATCTTTATAATTTATAATTGCTAAGATATCATCTACATATATGGTTATGTTTTTAAAATGGATGTTATTATATCCCAATTCTGTAATATTTTCGTCAAAAAGGCGTAGATGGCTATAGTAGGTGAGAGAGGGTTGCCCATCGGCCTTCCATAATTTTGGTTGAAAACTATTTTGTCATATAAAAGGAATTATTGTCTATGAGTCAGAAACGTAGAATTTTTAAAAATACGGCTTTAGGTATCTTTGTGAACTTCTTTATAATGTTCCATTTACTCATTATGGTTTTTATGGCAACGTGTATTGGTATGTTGGTAAAAAGTGATATTACATCAAAGATATTAAGATTTCCTGTTCGTCTATAGTTACACGTTCTAGTTGGTTTTTCAATTGTGTTGAGTTGTTAATATTGTATTTGTTTGATACTATGTTCTTAAGAATTTGTGCCATGTGTTTTGATATTTAGTAGCAAGGTACTTTTACTGATGACACGATAGGTCTTAGTGGAATTCCTGTTTTGTGTATTTTAGGCAGTCCATATATTCTGGGGGCTATTGCAGAGTGATTCTGTAGTTTCTCTTTGTAATTTTGTTGTAGGATCTTGCCTCATGGACCTGTAAGTGTCTGTATACATTATAATTTTGCTTTCTTAAAAATTTTTTGGTTTTTTTGTAGATCGTGATAATGAAGCTTACCTTGGGTGTATTTCTAATGTTTTTCTTAAAATTCGTAACGTTACTAATCTTATAAATGTATGGTAGTCAGTAACATATTACTGATATAATTGGCTATGTGATGCAGTTTTTGTTTTATTAATTTAATATTGGTGTTTGTTTGTGCAATTTCTAAATTTAATATATTTTTATGAAAATTATTCTCTAGTCCTACTAGTTTTCCCTTAATTGTGTGACATTCAAAAAGCATTGCCACTTTAATTGTTATGTTTTTTGTGTGATTTGGTATAATACCATAACTCCTGCTTGCTAATAAAAATCTAAGTTGTTGTTGTTGCTGTGCAATTTTTTTTTGTTTCATTGCAAAATTCTTTTAAAACTCCTGCCATTTCAACATTATACTTTAACATTATACTGTTTTTGAATATATTTTCAAAATCTGAATTGTGATCTGAATATCGACAATGTAAAGATGTTTTTTGTGTAGAATTAAAATTTCTATATTTTAAGTTTGACCTATGTCCAGTTAATTTTCTTCTAATGTTATTTTGTGTTGTACCTATATAAATTTTATTACAAATTTCATTATCTTTTCCCTTACAATGGAATTTTACAAACAATATTAGATTTTTCTAATTTATCTATTTTATTTTTAGTCTTACTAAATAATTTACCAAGTGTATGAAATGATTTGTCATTCCAAATATGTTTTTATTATAAGTATCTGATTTTTCTAGTCTCTCTGAAAGCATGGTACAATAAACAGGTATATGCATCAGCACAGGTGATAGTGAACTGATTGTCAAAATTTCTTAAATTCGCCGCATTTTTGTTTTCTGTTTACTATGTTTTGGTTGTTTGAAATTTTTAAATATAAAGTTGAAATTTATATTCATTGATTTCAAAATAAAGTTATATGAGTATTATTTATTATATCGGCATCTGAAATGCAATACCATTCCCAAAATTCTATACAAACGGACGATTGGCGTTGCTATATCATTGCAAAATAGGTCACATACAATATATACAAAGATTTGAGCAATCACTTCAACAATAGTTTTATTTATTTAATATTTGTAAGAATAAACAAATATAATCTTTTTTATAAAAAGTTTTGTGCTCCGATTGTTTTTAAAAATGGTTATATAACATCTTGTACGATGGTAGTAGGGGTAATTATTGTCGTCAGCCAATATTCAAGCTCGTTCGGCACAAATTCGTCTGGCCAAGAATATATAGATGGTGCAGAAATTGGTAGTTATTAAGAGAACAACCAAATAAGCTTCACTAACTTCCTAAAGACGCAAATCCTGGACACGCAAATCAGTTTTAAGGTCTTCAACAATTTCACGAGCAATTCAATCAGTTCTATTTTGATAGCGACGAATTTCATTCAAAACTACTCTACCAGGATGAAAACGATGTGGTTTCGTACCACCGCCGGTAGCTGGAGCACTTTTACGAACTGCCATGTTTGGTGACAAAGTAAAGAAAATAAAAAATAAATTGTTTTAATAAAGGTAAAGAGTTATAAACAGAACAAAAATAATACCTGAAATCATTAAACATATTCCACTTCTGCTCTCCTCCCAAACTATATTCATTTGACTTCCATTGTCTTACAGTATTTCACTGATGCAAACCCCTATTTATCCATAATTAAATGTAAACTAATAATATGATAATTTAGTACTGAAAATGCCACAAAGATATGTACTTCTGCAGGAAAAATTATGAGTGCAAACAATGCTTCTCCTGAATCAATTCCAAGCACTGTCGGCCACTTAAACTTTTCCGGAAGATGTTTATATCTATCACACACTTACCTTTTCGGATTCTTAGGAACCTGTAGAGTTTCTGAGCTTCTTGGACACCCACAACACGTCTGTGTCTCCTAAAATATAAATTTTGTTTTATTTTATTTCATAAATTTTACTACAATTAATACTTACGTCACCACTTTGATATTTTACAACACAACAATGAATAAAATTAATTTTGTTTACAAAAAATTTCTTTTTATTTGAGAAAGGCGAATTAATTAATTCGCCTTGTTTTTGACATTGTGTTTCACAAAAAAGATACTTTGTTGTAATGAATTCGCTTTGCATATACCTGATAATTGTACCATGTCTGAAAGTATTGGAATATATATCAAAGGTTTATAAATATTTGGTTCAATATAAATGTTTGTATTACATTGCTCAGCAAAAAAATAACTTTTTGTCGCTCCTTTAAATAAAACTATGTGCACGTACGTAGGTACGTAGACATATTTCACCCTAACTCGGGAACGAGTCATCCGATTTTAAAAAGTAAAGCACCAGAATATGTATAACAAAATTGTTTTTATTTTTGTCACATACAGTTTTTCTTTATTTCTTATCGTTTTGTCTACGTACCTGGCTAGTTTAGGGGCAAAAAATTGCCACGCCCATAAAAAAAAATCTGGACCTGATAGAATACAACCGAAAACGCGCATCAAAATCCATATAGTGCACATGGTTTTATTTAAAGGAGGATTTGGCTGCTGAACTGTGTTATTAATATTTAGTCGTCTGTTATATTGGTATATTAAATTACAAGCTAATCCTACAGGAAAATCATTAGTAACTGAAATTTCTTTAATAATATTTGTATTCTTTTTTTATACCCTTCACAAGAATGTGAAAGGGTATATTTAGGTTTGTCATTCCGTGTGTAATTTCTTCGATATCAATATGAGACCCCATAAAGCATATATATTCTGGATCTTTATGAATAGCAATGACGATTGAGCGATGTCCATCTGTCCGTCTGTCTGTAGGTGAAATCGGTTTTCCCAAGCCCCCAGAAGAGCTAGAGACTTCATTCTTGGACTGATCGATTGAAAGTAAGCTAAGATTAGAGTGGTATTGAAATTCAGAAAAATCGAAAGGACGGTTCCAGAGCTGGGAAGCTTACATCTATTTCTCGACGCAAAATTACCACCAAAAACCGATTATTTTTTTGTTCATTTGAAAATTGAACCTATTTCATCCTTTGGGACTCCTCAAATGTCCATTTAAAACTTAAAAAAAAAATTCCAAGGATGGGAAATTAAAATTTTTTTTTGGCACATTCGGTATTTTGTGGTACATATAATAACTAAAATGTTTAAAAATTTTAAGTTTTTCTTAAATGAAACCGTCTTTGGTGTAATGAGGATTTGCATCGATGAAAAAAAAAATAGTTTTAAATTTAAAGCTCCCATCCAGAATTAGGAAATTTAAATTTTTTATACATTAAGCTAACCAAAAATCAACTGACGTAGTTTTTTGCTGGTGAAATTTATTTTTTATTTCGGAAAAACAAAATTGGTATCAAATATTAAAGAAAAACAAAATTGCGATTCCAGGGCTCGATACTCTAATATTTTGTAGTACATGAAAGTAACGAAAGTAGTTAAAGATTTGTAGTTTTTCTTAAATAAAACCGTTTTATACATCATGAAGACTTCGATTGGTAAAAAATAGTTTAAAAAATTAAATTTTCGCTTCCAGGGATCGGAAATAGATTTTTTTTGTGTGGCACATACGGTATTTCGTGGTACATATTATAATTACAATGTTTAAAAATTTCAAGTTTTTCTTAAATAAAACTGTTTTATACATCAGGAAAATTTGCTTAGATGGAAAAAAATTTACAAATTAAAAATTCTCATCCAGGGTTAGGAAATTTATACTTTTCATACATTAACATTACCAAAAATGAGCTAACTTCGCTTTTTCCTGGTTAAAATTATTTTCTATTCTGGCAAAACAGAATTGGTATCGAAAATTTAAGAAAATCATAATTTCGATTCCAGGGTTCGATACTGCAATATATTTTAGTACATGAAAGTAACGAGAGTGGTAACAAATTTGTATTTTTTCTTAATTAAAACCGCTTTATACATCATGAAGACTTCCATTGGTAAAACATAATATAAAAAAAAATTAAATTTTCGCTTTTAGGGATCGGAAATTGATTTTTTTTAATTCGTTATTTCGTGGCACATATAATAACTAAAATTTCAAGTTTTTCTTAAATAAAACCGTTTTATACATCATGAAGATTTGCATTGATGAAAAACTTTTTCGCTTCCAGGGTTGAAGAATTGAAATTTTATAAAAATCAAAGGGCAACTAACGCAGTTTTTTTTATTAATCAAAACAATTTTTTAATTCAGGAAAAGACAAAATTAATATCAAGTGCTTAAAAAATCTATATTTTGATTCCAATATTTTGTCTAACATGAAAGTTGCCAAAATAGTTCAAAATTTGTAGTTTTGCTTAAATAAAGCCGGTTTACACATTATGACGACTTCTATTGGTAAAAAAGAAAATTGAAAAATTAAAATTTCGTTTCCAAGGGTGAGAAATTCGCAATATTTTTTTTAAGTAACCAAAAAACGCAACTATAGTTGTTTTTATTTTTTTCTTACTGAAACTATTTTATAAGTTAGAAAGCAGACGTACGTTATAACATTTTATAAGATTCGGCACAGCCGAATATAGCACTTTTACTTGTTTTTTTTTTTGCCAAGTTTAAAGTTTCAATATATGAAGAATTTTCTTAAGCTAGTCCGGCCTAACGTATTCAATGTTAATAAAACAATGTATTACATTTTTTACCCAACGTTTCGTCAATTGTTTGTCGACTTCTTCAAGGGTTTTTTTATGTCTATTTAATTTAAAACATTACATAATTACAATTTGGAAAATATTTTGAATTAATAAAGTTATACTCAATATTTTATAGTTATTATTACATTAGATACATATTTATAACAATACTAGTATAATTTACTTATATTAAATTGATATCACAGGTATATTTTAAGCACAGTAAAATTTTAAAAGTCGGTATTGCAGATTGATATTGTCCGTATCCTCTTTTATGTTCATTGTTCTTTCTATATTTTCGATGGTATACCCTTTTCTTTCTATTTTCTTTTTGTCTAATATTTTAACTTTATCGAAATCCACAGAATGATTTTTGTCGATAATATGGGCTGATAAAGCTGTTGATGTTCTTTGTTTGGCAATATCGTTTTTGTGTTCTGAAATTCTAGATCCCAGGTTTCTTTTTGTTGTACCTATATATATTAGATAGCATTTTTCTCCGCTGTTGCCTTTGCATTGTAATTCGTACAACAAGTCACTTTGTTGTTCTTTTTCTATCGGTGCTTTAATGCGAGTAAATATACTGCTGAGTGTTATGTTTGGTTTGTATGCAAATTTTATGTTATTTTCAATAGCTGTTTTTATTTCTTTCTTGTCCGTGTATCGTATAAACGATACACGGTAAAAATGTTGGATGGTTTTGTCTGCTTTGTCAAGAGGTGTTTTATTATTTTTGTTATTTAATATCTTAACTATGGTTTCATTAATAATTGAGTTTATTAACTTCTCAAGAAAACTATTCTGTTTTAGAATTATCGTAATTTTTGTGAGATTTTTGGTGTGAAATTGCTTATCACTAATGCTAAGAAATCTAGAAATCAAATTCTTTGCAGTATTGATAATTTGACCTTTTGGATGTGTTGCGTTGAAGTTAATAATTCTGCCTGAAGAAGTTTTTTTAGAGTACCAGTCTAGAACGATATTATGTTTTTCTCTATATAAGGTCGCGTCGAGATAATGTATGCAATTATTATTTTTCATTTCAGTAGTAAACTGAAGCTTTGGGATGTATTTGTTGGAAACATTGAGAGTTGTGTCCTTATCTTAATAATTTATAATTGCTAAGATATCATCTACATATATGGTTATGATTTTAAAATGGATGTTATTATATCCCAATTCTGTAATATTTTCGTCAAAAAGGCCATCTACTACAATATCAGCTGTAGTAGGTGAGAGAGGGTTGCCCATCGTCGTTCCAAAAATTTGGTTGAAAACTGTTTTGTCATATAAAAGGAATTATTGTCTATGAGTCAGAAACGTAGAATTTTTAAAAATACGGCTTTAGATATCTTTGTGAACTTGTTTATAACGTTCCATTTACTCATTATGGTTTTTATGGCAACGTGTATTGGTATGTTGGTAAAAAGTTATATTACATCAAAGAGATTTCTTGTTCGTCTATAGTTACATGTTCTAGTTGATTTTTCAATTGTGTTGAGTTTTTGATATTGTATTTGCTTGATACTATGTTTTTAAGAAGTTGTCCCATGTGTTTTGATATTTGGTAGCAAGGTACTTTTACTGATGATACGATAGGTCTTAGTGGAATTCCTGTTTTGTGAATTTTAGGCAGTCCATATATTCTTGGGGCTATTGCAGAGTGATTCTGTAGTTTGCGTTTAAGATAAGTGTCAATGTATTCCTTTTTGTAACGGCCAGCAACAATATTGTTATTTTCTCTTTGTAATTTTGTTGTAGAATCTTGCCTCATGGACCTGTAAGTGGCTTTAGTTTTTAACATTGACTTCATCTTTGTGTCATATTTGTCCTTGTACATTATAACGGTCTTATTCCCTTTATCTGCTGATATGATAATAATGTCATTCCGCTTTCGTAAAAATTTTTTGGTTTTATTGTAGATCGTGAGAATGAATCTTTCCTTAAGTGTATTTGTAATGTTTTTCTTAAAATTCGAAACATTATTGGCAACTAATGTTCGTGCTATATCTTTCCCCCTTTCTAGATGTGGCACAATGTGTACTGGTGAAAAATTATTCTTATCGATAGATAAAGAGAATTTTTTCCCTAAGGAAAGTAACCATTTGCATTCCATTAGAACTATTACGTCAGTTTTGTTTATCTGCCAATTATCATTGTAGAAAAGTCCTTAAAATATTTTTATTTGAGTGTAGTTAATTCGTAAAAAAAAAATTACGAAAGTAAAATGACATTATTATCATTGTTAGTGATAACACACAACAAGATTTTCATATTATAATAGTACAATGCCAGTATCTTAATTTATTATATATATATATATATATATATATATATATATAGCATTTATGGATATACTAGGTGAGCCCGCAATTTCACCCGCGTAAGTCTACATCCCGTGGGAATAACGATTAGAAGTAGGCTATATGTATGTTGAGAGATATATTGTCTCTAGCTGGAAGTATGTATGTGTGTAGCCATTAATAATCACGATATCATACTTACATATAATGTTTTATTGATTTGTGGTATTACAAATTAGCTATTGCAATATACTCCTATAAACTATATTAAACCTAAGTAATGAGAATAAAAATTGATACCTACTAACGGCAAATATTATGTTCACAAATTTGACAAAAAAAAAAACAACCTAACCAAAATAAACAATCAGTACAACAAATATTACATTTTCAAATTAAAAATTAAATGAAATATTTCATAATTACTTGACATTTATCGTTATATATTGGACAAATTACACAACATCTTTATAAATTATATTCTATGTGTTATTCTGATGTATAAGCTAAATTATTGTAAAGTTTCATAAAAATCTATCTCAGTAGTTTTTGCAGGAAAGAGGAACAAACATCCACACATCCACGCACACAAACATTCCATTTAAGTTAAAAATCAATAAAATAATATTTATTGCACAAATGGACTCTTAACACAATTGAAAAACTTAAAATAATTTCATGTACAACACTTGGAATTCTTTGAATCATAAACAACACACATGTTTTCTGAACAATGGCGATTTTTGTTTACATATTTCATGGTGCTACCACATTTTTCGCATAAGTTAATTGAAGTATTTAAGTCTGACTACAAAACTGAAAGCGTATTTAAATAGACTTTAAGTATTCATCAAAATTAACTAAATGTACATTTAAATAGCCACTGATTTATTGGGCATTACACCAATTTTTTTAACAAAACATATGGTGAGCCGAACCGTGGCCCAATTCTGATTTACTCCTTTCTATAAATAAAAGATGGTACTCATAAATATTAAACACGAAAATGTTGCAAAAGCATACAAAGATATTTTTTATGTATAGCATGGTTAGTTATCCTTCCATTAGGTACATAACATACTTCCTATTTTACCTACATACATCATCTATCGATTGCTCATGTTGTGCATTTTGATTCTTAGCGCCTCCAGTATATAGTTACAGCCACTTGCTTCAAGGTCCATGAATGCGCCATGTACGCAGCTGACACATTTTATCTGCCCATATCTCCACCAGAGCAGGCTCTCCGCTTTAATACATTTGCTAGCACGTAATATTTCATATCCTCCCAGCTGATAGTTACTATACTGGTGTGATAAATAAAAAAATCAGCGAGCAGTTAGACGAGAGAAACTTAGTCAGCTGATGCATTTAAGTAGGCGGTTGACTAACTCCTACGTAAAAGCATTCAAAGTACCAGCTGACGGTTATTCCACCGAGATACAACATTAAATGAAAAATAGCCCTTACTACTCCTATTACTTTAGGAAGCGCGGAAATATTGCGAAACTATGAGGCTGTGCTTCAAATTTGCTCTTGAGAATGCTCCTTTTCTTAGGTAATTTTTCTTTGATAACCTAGCGATTGCATCACAAACTTTTTTACAACACGACAAGCAGTTGGTATTGAACAACAATCTTCTACAACTATTAGAAAGCTACCTTGGCTAATATCTTAGAGCCAATAACACCACGCAAAATGTGTTCGGTTAAATTTAAGATCAACTTTTCGGTTAATACAGTCAGTTGAATTTTTTCAGCTAACTGTCGGTTAAAGTGCCAATTAGCATTTAATCATACATTGTGAATAGGGCATATATACACATCTTTGCAATTATCTTCTTATAATGGCGACTTAAACAATAAAATATATATGTATTTGAAAACCTGATGAAATTATTAAATAAAACATCTCGAAACGACTATAAAGTTGTGCAAAAATTCATAAAATATCACCATATCAAAAGCATTATTGCCTTATATAGAAGTATTAAGAATTATGTACAGACACGTATGCCAAAATGTAAAAACTTTATTTAAAACATTGGACATTTGTCATAGCCATTTTCATATGGGAGTTTAAATATTTAACCATTCTCTATTAGCGTTTCAGCTAATACAGGTTTTAACCGTACGTTTCCAAGGCTCCCCGAACAGGACAGAGGATCTGGCTGGAATTCTTCCAGGTAATTACAATTCGTCCAATATGGTCAACTTTACAGCGGTAAGTAATGATTACAATTTCAAAGTGACGATTATAATTCAATAAAAATTCATTTATAACTCAATAACAATTCATTTTACAAAATTTATTCAACTTTAGGTTTAATGATTTTATGTTTTGTCAAACATTAGTTAGTTTGGACATGCCGCCTCCTCCGAATTAGGTAGTGGTCGATGAAACTGTAGTTGAACATAGCACTTATTATATTAACCCTGATGATATGCATACTTCCGCAGAACGAACATTCTTATCTTCTCCTGGAAATGTTTTTTCAATTCTCCTTAAACGCCATTCATAGAGGGCTGTAAATCATCCATTACTAATACGTGATCTCCAACCTGAATATTGGCAGTAGAAGTTTTCCGTTTGTGGCGTTTGTTCAGTGATTTAAGATAGCCTTCTTTCCATCGTATCGAGAATTGATGCTAAAGTACTTTTAGTTTTTCCCATCGATTTGTAATGGACATGGTTTCAGAGTGGGGTTCGGGGAAGGCGAGTAGGGATCAGAGGGATCTTTTGGCAAGGCCGAGATTGGACGGGTATTTAGCACTTCTTCTATTCTGGCTAAAATAGTTGAGAACTCTTCGAAATTAAACTTTTAGGTGCCTGATATTCGCTTTAAATGAGATTTAAAACTCTTGATTGCAGCTTCCCACAGACCACACATATGTGGCGGTATAAATTTCCATTCAAAGCCGCGAGTTAAGTATTTTTGGGTTATATATTGTGCTGTGTTTGATAAATTGAGGCAAGCTCTTGTTCGTGTACTCGACTAGCACCCAAGAAATTTCTTCCGATGTCAGATGTAACCCGTTGGGGGAGCCCCCACCTCCCGATGAAGCGAGTAAGTGTTGTATAAAAAGCAGGTCTGAGCACGCTTCTAAATGTATTGCATTTGTGCTGAAACAAACGAAAACGCACACATATCCCCTTACATATGGGGAATTACGTAAGGACGAGGTTTTCAGTTCGAATGGTCCGGCAAAACCAATTTCGGTTACCTGGAAGGGCGGTGATAAGCTACACATTTCGGTGGGCAGCGGGCCCATAATTTGCGAGCACGATTTCTGCTTATAGGTATTGCAGGTATTGTATTAGCGTATTATATTTTTCACGCACAGTTTTAGCCTGAAAATATAGAACTTCATTTGAACCATTCTACCTATTTGTCTGCGTTGAGAGTGTCAAAAAAAATTATGTAAGTGCGTGAGATACAAATGGCTCATTATATGGAAAAGACGATTAAGATAAGCGTCCATTTACTCGCATGACTGAGTTCGTGTGTAGAAATGGGTTTAGCGAATTCACTGAGCTTTTGCTGGAAATAACGTAGGAGTATAAACCGTGAGAACCCATGTATATGTATGAAATCATTGGGGAGGTATTGCAGCTGTCTAGGAATAGAAATTTGCGCAGCTTGTGATAAATCTCGTACGAGCTCGCTCTAACCTTGCTGACATTCAGAGGAAACCTTGTCGTCCCAATCTAAACCCATAAGCAGCCATAATTGCTGTATCAATATTTTTGCTCTAATTACTATAGGCGTAGGTGTGTCAAATCGAGAAAAACTATACGAAATGAAATCTTTTAGGGCATTCCATTCAATGCCCAATGTTTTAGTAGAGCTAGTATCGTGAAACTGAAAAAAAACTTGAATCTTACAAATCTTCTTCCGGCTGATAAGATAGTAGGCTGAGGTTAATTGCTATAATTTTCTTTAATTGAAATCCAGCTGATTTTAGAGTATCTACTGGTTTCGTGCCTTTGAAATTTCCTGCAGCGAATATCCCCCTGACAATATGTTATCAACATAAGTTTCTGAGCGCCGAATCGATGCTGCGTTAGAATATGTGTGTTCGGAGTCAGTGGCGGTACATTTAACTCTAAAAGTTACTGTCTTCAACTGGAAATCTCGAATAGGCTCATTTTCTTGACTTTGAAATAAAACTCATCGGGATGTACTTGTATTTGCCGGTACATTTTTTGGCTATTTCCACTAAAAACGAATTGATATCTTCTCCAGTTCAGTATTATTGATAATAAATCATTTGGTAGTGTTGGGCCTGCATATAAAATATCATTGAGTGCAAATTGTGATTTGTCTTTCGAGAAGCATTAAAAACTACTATCACTTTTTTAGTTTTATGTTCTGGGCGTACGACTGCGTGATGGGGTAAGTAATATGAGCAGTATTTCCCATTGCGGCCTGTTTCATTTGGTAGACTTTCCTCCATATGGTCAAGAGTTAATTATTCATTTATTACTTCCCTATACTAATATTAAACACTGGGATCTTTCGCGAGAGATTTTTCCATGGTTGAGTACTGGGCTAAGGCTATGAGTCGAAATGATCCTAAAAATACTTTTTCGGGAAATTCTTTGAAGCTTAGCCTAATTATGTATCTACCATGCTGATTACCTGTTGTTGTTTGGGTGTAGTATTCTTCACAGAACTCATCTTCTACTGAAATGGTGCTGGAAGTGGGACATTCTTCTTGTTTTGCATGCAATAACTGTTGTAGTGAAAGTTTGCACAGTTTGAGTTTCTATAGGACCGCTCAGAAACCATCCGAAAATGGTATTACATGCTGAACTTCGACCACATATATTCTTTTTTATGCCTTCAATATTTACAGAGTGTTCATAATCGTTTCCCAGTATTATATCTATTTTAGATGCTTTATTGAATGTTGGGGCTGCTATATCTAATTCTGCGAATTCAGTCAAGTGGGCTATGGCAAAAGTACATGCAGGAAGTCGTTTTCTTACCTTTGACAATACTATGGCTTTAATGGAAATTCTCAGGTTGTGTCTTTTCGCGTATATGACAAGTTCGCATTCCCTACTCGCTTGTTGCTTCTGATCCCCAATACCAACTACTCGAAGTGTGAGTTTTTATAGGGATACTGGAGGCGATTTCTTTTCCTTTCCGTTAGAAAAGTTCGTTTAGACCCGGGATCAATTAATGCTTTAATTGTAAATAGCTCACCTCGATGCTCTATGTACTTTAATGCTGTGCGTAATAAAATGTTTTCGTTCATAGTGACGCAATTGGCTTGAACCCTTTTTGAAGTAGTTGGTAAGTCATTCGATATAGTAACAGCTGAGTGAGTAGTCTGAGTCATATCTTGAGGAAATTTATTTCTGCGTATAAGGCTGTGTGGTGCTGTTTTTTGCAGTGAATGCACGTGTGGATGCTACTGCAATTTGCCTTCAAATGTGAAGAAGCGAGGCAGTTGTTGCAGAACTTGTTTTTAAATACGTAATCAAGCATTTGTTGCACTGTGAATGATCTGAATCGGGCGAATGGTCTTAACGAATGGTTTTCGTTACATAGCTTACAGGAAGAGGTATTCAAATTTTCTTGAGAGAGATATGTATGTACATTCGTTTGGGGCGCTTTTCTCATTGTAAATGAGTCTCTTAAAGTTTTTATACTAGTTAAACGTTCGACTGCCTCATACCTGCTGACAAGGAACGCTGAAAGATTATTAGAAATATTTAGCTGTGGAGGATACGCATGTTCTCAGGGATTTAAATAGAACAGATAAAATTCGTTTATTGGGTTGTATAAAAATAATATAATTTGACGGTTGTATAAAAAATATATAAGTTATTAGTTGTTCACACCAGGAATGATCAAAAGCCATTCAAATATCTTTTCATAAAGGTTTTAACCGACCGTTTCCAAGGCTCCCCGAACAGGACAGAGGATCTGGCTGGAATTCTTCTAGGTAATTACGATTCGTCCAATATGGACAACTTTACAGCGGTAAATAATGATTACAATTTCAAAGTGACGATTACAATTCAATAAAAATTTATTTATAATTTAATAACAGTTCAATAACAATTTATTTTAGAAAATTTGTTCAGCTTTAGGTTCAATGATTTTATGTTTGGTCAAAGATTAGTTTCGACACTTATGGAGAACTGCAGCAGCAGGACGCACAGTAGGATTTTTTGTGCAATAAGTAATTTTTTCGACACATAAAATTAAAAAATGTAATGAATCAGTTTTGTAGAAAACTGAAGTATGAAGAATCCACAAATTGTATCGGAAAGACGTTTGTTTATCTTTGAAATAATGAAGTAAAGTCACAAGTAAATTTTGGTTCAAAATACTGAAAACTGTTTACGCTCTTCTGTACGTAAGATAATTTCATTGTTCTGATTTAAATAGTAATTTTTTTCATATATAGCCTTTTCTGCATTAAAAAAAAAATATAAAGTTCGCTTATATGGTTTGAAAGATATGATAGAATAAAATTTGTTCCATAATGTGCGGTGATTTCAAAGGAAGAAAAACAACGTTTGCTCGGTCGTGCTCCCGCTATAATAAAATTAAAGGTAAGACTCCATATTATCAATTAAAAACCATTTTTAATAATTAATAATCTTTTATAAAATCATTAAATTTGTTTTCAAATTCATGAAATTTTTAATATTAAAAAATTACAAAATGATATGGCATACTTTTAGGCACGTGCTGATGTAAGCGGTAAATCTTTGGTACTGGCATGTATTGTTCTGTTAAGGTTACAGACGATTTCTCAAGAATAATCGCAAAATAAAAGTCCATCACCAACAAGATTCTGCCGTCCTATCTTTTTTGAATAAATAAAACAATTTAATATCGGGCAAGAAATGCTGCGTACCGGGACATTCTAACTATCCTGGCAACCTCATTGCTGACGGTATAGCCAGGGAAGGGACAGAACTGGATAACTCTATGATCTGTCACTTCACAAGCATTCCCATATCGCAATACAAGTTTCTGGTTCAGTGTGAATCATACAAACTCGCTCAATTAAGATGGGATAACGTGACCAAATGCCGCGTGGCAGGGGCCACATGGCCCCGCTACGAACCACGCAGAGCACGATGGTTCTGGAATACAATGACTTCTGCAGACGCTGTAATGGTGAAAAGGAGGAGGAGACATCTTCCATGTCAGTGTCCTGCCCTGAAGAACGTAAGGGTAGTGGCCCTGCGCTCCAACTTCCTGCCAGATCTAGATAACCTGGCGAGTGTGGCTTCCTAACGTCCATAGGATGGATTAATGCGGCAGAGGACAACTCATGAGAAGTCCCTGTTTTAGGGTATCACAACGTGACCGAATGAACGGACCGAAGTGCATTGTTCCTGAATTAATTAATAAGTTTAATTGCAATATATATGTATCTGTAAAATATATTATACACACATATATGTATATATATATATATATATATATATATATATATACATATATGTTAATATAAAAAACATATTATCGCTGACACAGAAAAATTCTCATTAGAGGTGGCTGAAGTTCTTGCTAAAAACTTTTGTTTGGAAACTGCTGACACATTTTCAGACGGTCAATAAACTTTATTGCACACGGTAACAAACACGTGTATATTATAAAATTAGATCGTAAGCGTGTTAATGTAATTAATAAGCATGTGTTATGAAACAAAATTGTAATTAAATTTAAAAGTAGAAATAAATTTCAGTCTTAATATTCTTTTAATGATGAACGGAAATAAATAAAGTATATTTTTTTAATCAATTAAATTAAAATTATATGAATTGGCGCCCAACGTTAAAAGGAATTACCTTTTAGTAAAAACACCCCATAGGCTGTAACTAAAAGGAATTCCAACCAAGGACTTCAAGCAAAAGTACCCCATAGGCTACAATAGAAGAAATTGATAACGCACCCCACAGGCTGCAATAGATAACAGCAAGAAAAGGATCAAACAAGTTCATTCGAGGAAAGCCTTGAGTGAAGTTGCTGACAGCATTAGTACGAGGAATTCGGAAAAGGAACAGGTCGGACTTACATCTTTACTATGAAAGCCTTTATCTTAATGTAAGAATAGTTTTATAAGATATTAAGTTTTTATTAAAGAATTTGAAATAATAAAAAAAAGTGAAACACTTTTACTGTCGAAATACTTATATAATCGTAAAATTTTATTAAAAAAATAATTTTTGAAAGTTAAGTATTTATAGTAAATTTTTATAAAAAAATATAATTTTTGAAAGAGAAATATTTATAGTAAATTTTTATTTAAATATACTTTTTAAAGTGAAATACTTACATAATAGTATATTTTTAATTAAGAAATAGTTTTTGAAAGTGAAATGCTCTTATGAGCGCAAATTTAAAAAATAATAATAATAATCTTTGAGCGTAGAATTGTAGAATTTTTTTTTTATTTCAACTGTGAATAAGCTTTTTAAGCAATCGAATGAAACTAAGAGGAAAATTCTATTGATACAAATATTAATTCTTTTGAATAATATCACATCTAAATATTTTAAGTACTAAGAAGTGAAACCATGGGTAAGATATTACTTAATAATAATAAAATAAAAACGGTTGCGATTCATACGTGACAAAAATATTAAAATAATAAATATTCAAAACGAAAAATTCATATATTATGTCGAATCCAAGTAACTTAATGAGGCCTCCAGTCCTAAATAATGTCCATCCTCCAAACGCGGCACCCGAAATTAGGGGAAATAGGGAGAATGAATATGATAGAATAGCTAGAATTTGAGCACAACGGTGTGCATTAGCCATCAGACAATATTTAGATCCTAACATAAACATAGGTGGTGAGGACCAGGGAATTGAAGAACGATGAAGAAGATTTAGACAAAGTGCCTGACATTGTCCGAGGCTTAAGAGAATTTTCAGGGAGAACACCCGTGGTATGAGTAGTTACCAACAAGAATTTTTTTCGCAATTAGCACATATGCCACAACCTTCTTCATACCTTAGAAACTCTTATGTAACTGTCCAAATGCAGAACAGGGCAAGCTTCAATCAAATAAGACCACAAAGCTATTCAAATCCACATTTAAGACCTTCTTATGTACCCGCTCAAGCTTACGTAAATTCGAGTTTTCCCCCACCAAGGCCAACTGAACCGAAACCACAACCAAGACCCGAACCGATGGAAATAGACCAATCAGTTAGAACAAGAGCAATTAACTACATGAATAGACCCGCTCAAAATGATAGATTTTTTGGCAAACGACCAATTAATCAATCTGAACAAAGAAGACCCCCTCTGAAAATCCAAAGAAGTTTTCATGTAGAAACTCAGCAGGACGAACAAGCTTACGAACAGAAAATTACTAATTACGAAAACCAGGAGAAACTTCCGACACTGGATGAATACCTGCAAGATGAACCAAATTCTCCAAATCAATTAGAGGCTAACGATTTTATCGATATCCATTTTTCAGATTAACCAACTCGTCCTTGCCTTATATTGAGTGCAGGACAAATACTGGACAAATTAAATTTTCTTTGGACACCGGATCAAATAAAAATTATATTCAGGCAATTCTAGTGTAAAACCCCATATCAAACCAAGAACCATTTTTGACCAGTTCAGTAGGCGGACATACCAAAATAATCCATCATGCCTTTATAAACTTATTCGATAAACATTCTAACAAAATAAAGTTCTTTTTATTGCCAACACTTAAATCCTTTCATGGTATTTTGGGAAATGATAGCCTTAAAGAGCTGTCGGCAGTAATTCCTTCAGCTGAAAATTATATAATAATAAATGGCAAATTAAAAATAAAACAAAAAATTTCACAATCAGTGAACACTATTGACACTAGAACGGAGCACTTGACAGAAAAACAATTTACAAGTAATAATTTCAAGACACAGACTACTTTTTAGCGAACCGAACGAGAGTTTGACGTATACCTCGGGTGTCGTAGCCAAGATCCACACAAAAATTGATGAACCCGTATATTCTCGATACTACCCTTACCCTATACATTTAAAAGAAGAGATAGAAAAACAAATACGAGAACTGTTACATCAGGGAATAATTCGACCTTCCAAATCGCCTTATAACTCTCCGATTTGAATAGTTCCAAAAAAAAAACAAGACGCATCAGGTCAAGCTTAGAATGGTAATAGACTCCCGAAAATTAAATGAACAAACAGTGCCTGACAGATACCCAATTCCGGAAATAAATGATGTTCTCACGCAACTAGGAAAAAATAGATTCTTTTCTGTTCTTGATCTAAAAAGTGGGTTCCACTTAATACCACTCAAGGAAAAAGATAGACAGACAACGGAGTTTTCAGTGACTAACGGTAAGTACGAGTTCAGAAGACTTCCGTTTTGCTTAAGAAACGCACCGTCTATATTTCAGCGTACCTTAGGCGATGTTCTGAGAGAACATATTGGAAGCATATATATATATATATATATATATATATATATATATATATATATATATGTATAAATCTGCTAATATACCTGGGATACCATCAAGACGATACCATGATACATACGATTACATGCTACGGAATCATCAAGGTGGTAGCCGTCGACTAGCAAAAGGAATTAAAGGCAAAGCCACAATATAATATGACAAAGATCTAATATAAAAGAAGCAAAGAGAAGGATGACATAATTATGTTTGCGAAAAATGAAATGGAACACTATAAAAATATAGATACCATATTAAAACCTTAAAACGCGCAAATATGAAAGTCTAACTGGACAAATGCGCATTTTTGAAGACAGAAGTGGAATTTCTGGGCTTCATAATTTTGGACAAAGGCATAACAACTAACAAAAAAAAGTAGAAACAATACAAAACTTTCCAACACCAAAAACACTAAAAGAACTAAGATCATTTTTAGGGCTACCAAACTAGTATAGACGCTTTATCAGGGACTATGCCAAAATAGCAAAACCCCATACAATGCTTCTGAGAGGGGAGGCAGGACATTTGTCCAAATATATATCTAAAAAGCTACCAATTGACCTAAGTCGAGAAGCCATGGACGCATTCATAAAATTGAAAAATATATTAGCTTCCGAAGACGTTATGTTGGCGTATCCAGATTTCAGTAAATAATTTACTCTCACGACAGAAGCACCAAATTTCGCATTGGGAGCAGTACTATCCCAAGAGAATAGACCGATAGTTCTTTTATCAAGAACATTTAGTAAACAGGAAGAACACTACGCGACCAACGAAAAAGAATTGCTTGCAATAGTGTGGGCATTGAAGTCTCTAAGCAATTTCCTTTACGGATCCGTCGAGTTAAAAATTCTTACCGAACACTTGCCATTGACATATGCCTTGAATAATAAAAACTGTAATTTCAAACTTAAACGATGGAAAGCATTCTCCGACGATTTTAATTATGAACTGCAATACAAACCAGTCAGCACGAATGTCATCGCTGATGCATTATCCAGACCCCCATAAGAAAACAGTTCATTCGAATGAAAGTTCATCCGAAAACCTAATACAATACACCGACGTCCCCATTAACGCCTTTAAAAACCAAATATTCATCTCAAGTCAGGAAAGTCAACAACTTTACAATTTTGAAATTATTTTTCTCACTTTTCATAGGCACAGAATTAATGACCCCGATATATCAACAGAATCCCTTACCAAACTCTTAAAATTATATTTGAACCCTTCAGTGACCAACTGCATTAACGCATCGGACGAAATCCTAGGAAAATTGCAGGAGATTTTCTTGACCCAATACAGAGTTATGTACTCTAGAACCATAGTAACTGACTTACGAAATGAAGAGGATCAATAAACTGAGATACTTAAGGAACATAACCGCGCTAATAGAAATAGTATAGAAAATAAGTCACAACTCTTAACAAAATTTTATTTTCTGAACATGCATTTAAAAATAAAAAGATTAATCAATCCTTGCAAGGTATGTCAAGAAAACAAGTATGAAAGACATCCGAAGAGAATTGCTATTCAGGAAACACCTATCCCAAATCGTACATATAGATATTTTTATGACAGGGAAAACAGCAAAATTAACAGCTATAGATATAGATATTTTTTCGACACATTAAAAAATGTAATGAATCAGTTTTGTAGAAAACTGAAGTATGAAGAATCCACAAATTGTATCGGAAAGACGTTTGTTTATCATTGAAATAATGAAGTAAAGTCACATGTAAATTTTGGTTCAAAGTACTGAAAACTGATTACGCTGTTCTGTACGTAAGATAATTTCATTGCTCTGATTTATATAGTGATTTTTTTCATATATAGCCTTTTTTGCATTAAAAAAAATTATAAAGTTCGCTCATATGGTTTGAAAGATATGATAGAATAAAATTTGTTCCATAATGTGCGGTGATTGCAAAGGAAGAAAAACAACTTTTGCTCGGTCGTGCTCCCGCTATAATAAAATTAAAGGTAAGACTCCATATTATCAATTAAAAACAATTTTTAATAATTAATAATCTTTTATAAAATCATTAAATTTGATGTCAAATTTATGAAATTTTTAATATTAAAAAATTACAAAAAGATATGGCATACTTTTAGGCACGTGCTGAAGTAAGCGGTAAATCTTTTTGAGAAGTCCCTGTTTTAGGGTATCACAACGGGACCGAATGAACGGACCGAAGTGCATTGTTCCTGAATTAATTAATATGTTTAATTGCAATATATATGTATCTGTAAAATATATTATACACACATATATGTATATATATATATATATATATATATATATATATATATATAGTATATATATATGTTAATATAAAAAACATATTATCGCTGACACAGAAAAATTCTCATTAGAGGTGGCTGAAGTTCTTGCTAAAAGCTTTTGTTTGGAAGCAGCTGACACATTTTCAGACGGTCAATAAACTTTATTGCACACGGTAACAAACACGTGTATATTATGAAATTAGATCGTAAGCGTGTTAATGTAATTAATAAGCATGTGTTATAAAACAAAATTGTAATTAAACTTAAAAGTAGAAATAAGTTTCAGTCTTAATATTCTTTTAATGATGAACGGAAATAAATAAAGTATATTTTTTTAATCAATTAAATTAAAATTATATAAATTGGCGCCCAACGTTAAAAGGAATTACCTTTTAGTAAAAACACCCCATAGGCTGTAACTAAAAGGAATTCCAACCAAGGACTTCAAGCAAAAGTACCCCATAGGCTACAATAGAAGAAATTGATAACGCACCCCACAGGCTGCAATAGATAACAGCAAGAAAAGGATCAAACAAGTTCATTCGAGGAAAGCCTTGAGTGAAGTTGCTGACACCATTAGTACGAGGAATTCGGAAAAGGAACAGCGCGGACTTCCATCTTTACAATGAAAGCCTTTATCTTAATGTAAGAATAGTTATGTAAGATATTAAGTTTTTATTAAAGAATTTGAAATAATAAAAAAAAAGTGAAACACTTTTACTGTCGAAATACTTATATAATCGTAAAATTTTATTTAAAAAATTATTTTTGAAAGTTAAATATTTATAGTAAACTTTTATAAAAAAAATAATTTTTGAAAGTGAAATATTTATAGTAAATTTTTATTAAAATATAATTTTTAAAGTGAAATACATACATAATAGTAAATTTTTAATTAAGAAATAGTTTTTGAAAGTGAAATGCTCTTATAAGCGCAATTTTAAAAAATAATAATAATAATCTTTGAGCGTAGAATTGTAGAAATTTTTTTTTATTTCAACTTTGAATAAGCTTTTTAAGCAATCGAATGAAACTAAGAGGGAAATTCTATTGATACAAATATTAATTCTTTTGAATAATATCATATCTAAATACTTTAAGTACTAAGAAGTGAAACCAAGCGTAAGATATTACTTAATAATAATAAAATAAAAACTGTTGCGATTCATACGTGATAAAAATATTAAAATAATAAATATTCAAAGCAAAAAATTCATAAATTATGTCGAATCCAAGTAACTTAATCAGGCCTCTAGTCCTAAATAATGTCCACCCTCCAAACGCGGCACCCGAAATTAGGGAAAATAGGGAGAATGAATATGATAGAACAGCTAGAATTTGCGCACAACGGTGTGCATTACCCATCAGACAATATTTAGATCCTAACATAAACATAGGTGGTGAGGACCAGGGAATTGAAGAACAATTCAGAAACAATTTAACAGATTTAGACAAAGTGCCTGAGATTGTCCGAGGCTTAAGAGAATTTTCAGGGAGAACACCCGTGGTATGAGTAGTTACCAACAAGAATTTTTCCCGCAATTAGCACATATGCCACAACCTTCTTCATACCTTAGAAACTCTTATGTAACTGTCCAAATGCAGAACAGGGCAAGCTTCAATCAAATAAGACCACAAAGTTAGTCAAATCCACATTTAAGACCTTCTTATGTACCCGCTCAAGCTTACGTAAATTCGAGTTTTCCCCCACCAAGGCCAACTGAACCGAAACCACAACCAAGACCCGAACCGATGGAAATAGACCAATCAGTTAGAACAAGAGCAATTAACTACATGAATAGACCCGCTCAAAATGATAGATTTTTTGGCAAACGACCAATTAATCAATCTGAACAAAGAAGACCCCCTCTGAAAATCCAAAGAAATTTTCATATAGAAACTCAACAGGACGAACAAGCTTACGAACAGGAAACGACTAATTACGAAAACCAGGAGAAACTTCCGACACTGGATGAATACCTGCAAGATGAACCAAATTCTCCAAATTAATTAGAGGCTAACGATTTTATCGATATCCATTTTTTAGATTAACCAACTCGTCCTTGCCTTATATTGAGTGCAGGACAAACACTGGACAAATTAAATTTTCTATTGGACACCGGATCAAATAAAAATTATATTCAGGCAATTCTAGTGTAAAACCCCATATCAAACCAAGAACCATTTTTGACCAGTTCAGTAGGCGGACATACCAAAATAATCCATCATACCTTTATAAACTTATTCGATAAACATTCTAACAAAATGAAGTTCTTTTTATTGCCAACACTCAAATCCTTTCATGGTATTTTGGGAAATGATAGCCTTAAAGAGCTGTCGGCAGTAATTCCTTCAACTGAAAATTATATAATAATAAATGTCAAATTAAAAATAAAACAAAAAATTTCACAATCAGTGAACACTATTGACATTAGAACGCAGCACTTGACAGAAAAACAATTTACAGGAAATAATTTATATATACATACCTCGGGTGTCGTAGCCAAGATCCACACAAAAATTGATGAACCCGTATATTCTCGATACTACCCTTACCCTATACATTTAAAAGAAGAGATAGAAAAACAAATACGAGAACTCTTACATCAGGGAATAATTCGACCTTCCAAATCGCCTTATAACTCTCCGATTTGGATAGTTCCAAAAAAAAAAGGACGCATCAGGTCAAGCTTAGAACAAACAGTGCCTGACAGATACCCAATTCCGGAAATAAATGATGTTCTCACGCAACTAGGAAAAAATAGATTCTTTTCGGTTCTTGATCTAAAAAGTGGGTTCCACTTAATACCACTCAAGGAAAAAGATAGACAGACAAGGGCGTTTTCAGTGACTAACGGTAATTACGAGTTCAGAAGACTTTAGTTTTGCTGAAGAAACGCACCGTCTATATTTCAGCGTACTTTAGGCGATGTTCTGAGAGAACATATTGGAAACATATCTTTTTCGTCTACATGGACGACATAATTATATTTCCGAAAAATTAAATGGAACACTATAAAAATATAGATACCATATTTAAAACCTTAAAACGCGCAAATATGAAAGTCTAACTGGACAAATGCGAATTTTTGAAGACAGAAGTGGAATTTCTGGGCCTCATAATTTCGGACAAAGGCATAACAACTAACAAAAAAAGTAGAAACAATACAAAACTTTCCAACACCAAAAACACTAAAAGAACTAAGATAATTTTTAGGCCTATCAAATTAGTATAGACGCTTTATCAGGGACTATGCCAAAATAGCAAAACCCCATACAATGCTTCTGAGAGGGGAGGCAGGACGTTTGTCCAAATATATATCTAAAAAGCTACCAATTGACCTAAGTCGAGAAGCCATGGACGCATTCATAAAATTGAAAAATATATTAGCTTCCGAAGACGTTATGTTGGCGTATCCAGATTTCAGTAAATAATTTACTCTCACGACAGATGCACCAAATTTCGCATTGGGAGCAGTACTATCCCAAAAGAATAGACCGATAGTTCTTTTATCAAGAACATTTAGTAAACAGGAAGAACACTACGCGACCAACGAAAAAGAATTGCTTGCAATAGTGTGGGCATTGAAGTCTCTAAACAATTTCCTTTACGGATTTCCCGAGTTAAAAATTCTTACCGAACATTTGCCATTGACATATGCCTTGAATAATAAATACTCTAATTTCAAACTGAAACGATGGAAAGCATTCCTCGAAGATTTTAATTATGAACTGCAAAATAAACCAGTCAGCACAAACGTCATCGCTGATGCATTATCCAGACCCACATAAGAAAACAGTTCATTCAACACCTTGACATCTACCATACACAGTGATGAAAGTCCATCCGAAAACCTAATACAATACACCGACTCCCCATTAACGGAGAAACTTCCGACACTGGATGAATACCTGCAAGATGAACCAAATTCTCCAAATTAATTAGAGGCTAACGATTTTATCGATATCCATTTTTTAGATTAACCAACTCGTCCTTGCCTTATATTGAGTGCAGGACAAACACTGGACAAATTAAATTTTCTATTGGACACCGGATCAAATAAAAATTATATTCAGGCAATTCTAGTGTAAAACCCCATATCAAACCAAGAACCATTTTTGACCAGTTCAATAGGCGGACATACCAAAATAATCCATCATACCTTTATAAACTTATTCGATAAACATTCTAACAAAATGAAGTTCTTTTTATTGCCAACACTCAAATCCTTTCATGGTATTTTGGGAAATGATAGTCTTAAAGAGCTGTCGGCAGTAATTCCTTCAACTGAAAATTATATAATAATAAATGTCAAATTAAAAATAAAACAAAAAATTTCACAATCAGTGAACACTATTGACATTAGAACGCAGAACTTGACAGAAAAACAATTTACAGGAAATAATTTATATATACATACCTCGGGTGTCGTAGCCAAGATCCACACAAAAATTGATGAACCCGTATATTCTCGATACTACCCTTACCCTATACATTTAAAAGAAGAGATAGAAAAACAAATACGAGAACTCTTACATCAGGGAATAATTCGACCTTCCGAATCGCCTTATAACTCTCCGATTTGGATAGTTCCAAAAAAAAAAGGACGCATCAGGTCAAGCTTAGAACAAACAGTGCCTGACAGATACCCAATTCCGGAAATAAATGATGTTCTCACGCAACTAGGAAAAAATAGATTCTTTTCGGTTCTTGATCTAAAAAGTGGGTTCCACTTAATACCACTCAAGGAAAAAGATAGACAGACAACGGCGTTTTCAGTGACTAACGGTAATTACGAGTTCAGAAGACTTTAGTTTTGCTGAAGAAACGCACCGTCTATATTTCAGCGTACTTTAGGCGATGTTCTGAGAGAACATATTGGAAACATATCTTTTTCGTCTACATGGACGACATAATTATATTTCCGAAAAATTAAATGGAACACTATAAAAATATAGATACCATATTTAAAACCTTAAAACGCGCAAATATGAAAGTCTAACTGGACAAATGCGAATTTTTGAAGACAGAAGTGGAATTTCTGGGCCTCATAGTTTCGGACAAAGGCATAACAACTAACAAAAAAAGTAGAAACAATACAAAACTTTCCAACACCAAAAACAGTAAAAGAACTAAGATAATTTTTAGGCCTATCAAATTAGTATAGACGCTTTATCAGGGACTATGCCAAAATAGCAAAACCCCATACAATGCTTCTGAGAGGGGAGGCAGGACGTTTGTCCAAATATATATCTAAAAAGCTACCAATTGACCTAAGTCGAGAAGCCATGGACGCATTCATAAAATTGAAAAATATATTAGCTTCCGAAGACGTTATGTTGGCGTATCCAGATTTCAGTAAATAATTTACTCTCACGACAGATGCACCAAATTTCGCATTGGGAGCAGTACTATCCCAAAAGAATAGACCGATAGTTCTTTTATCAAGAACATTTAGTAAACAGGAAGAACACTACGCGACCAACGAAAAAGAATTGCTTGCAATAGTGTGGGCATTGAAGTCTCTAAACAATTTCCTTTACGGATTTCCCGAGTTAAAAATTCTTACCGAACATTTGCCATTAACATATGCCTTGAATAATAAATACTCTAATTTCAAACTGAAACGATGGAAAGCATTCCTCGAAGATTTTAATTATGAACTGCAAAATAAACCAGTCAGCACAAACGTCATCGCTGATGCATTATCCAGACCCACATAAGAAAACAGTTCATTCAACACCTTGACATCTACCATACACAGTGATGAAAGTCCATCCGAAAACCTAATACAATACACCGACTCCCCATTAACGGAGAAACTTCCGACACTGGATGAATACCTGCAAGATGAACCAAATTCTCCAAATTAATTAGAGGCTAACGATTTTATCGATATCCATTTTTTAGATTAACCAACTCGCCCTTGCCTTATATTGAGTGCAGGACAAACTAAATTTTCTATTGGACACCGGATCAAATAAAAATTATATTCAGGCAATTCTAGTGTAAAACCCCATATCAAACCAAGAACCATTTTTGACCAGTTCAGTAGGCGGACATACCAAAATAATCCATCATACCTTTATAAACTTATTCGATAAACATTCTAACAAAATGAAGTTCTTTTTATTGCCAACACTCAAATCCTTTCATAGTATTTTGGGAAATGATAGCCTTAAAGAGCTGTCGGCAGTAATTCCTTCAACTGAAAATTATATAATAATAAATGTCAAATTAAAAATAAAACAAAAAATTTCACAATCAGTGAACACTATTGACATTAGAACGCAGCACTTGACAGAAAAACAATTTACAGGAAATAATTTATATATACCTCGGGTGTCGTAGCCAAGATCCACACAAAAATTGATGAACCCGTATATTCTCGATACTACCCTTACCCTCTACATTTAAAAGAAGAGATAGAAAAACAAATTTTTAAATAAAAACATTAATCAATCCTTGCAAGTTATGTAAAGAAAACAAGTATGAAAGACATCCGAACAGAATTGCTATTCAGGAAACACCTATCCCAAATCGTACATATAGATATTTATATGACAGGGAAAACAGCAAAATTAACAGCTATAGATATAGATAATTTTTCGACACATTAAAAAATGTAATGAATCAGTTTTGTAGAAAACTGTAGTATGAAGAATCCACAAATTGTATCGGAAAGACGTTTGTTTATCTTTGAAATAATGAAGTAAAGTCACATGTAAATTTTGGTTCAAAGTACTGAAAACTGATTACGCTGTTCTGTACGTAAGATAATTTCATTGCTCTGATTTATATAGTGATTTTTTTCATATATAGCCTTTTTTGCATTAAAAAAAATTATAAAGTTCGCTCATATGGTTTGAAAGATATGATAGAATAAAATTTGTTCCATAATGTGCGGTGATTGCAAAGGAAGAAAAACAACTTTTGCTCGGTCGTGCTCCCGCTATAATAAAATTAAAGGTAAGACTCCATATTATCAATTAAAAACAATTTTTAATAATTAATAATCTTTTATAAAATCATTAAATTTGATGTCAAATTTATGAAATTTATAATATTAAAAAATTACAAAAAGATATGGCATACTTTTAGGCACGTGCTGAAGTAAGCGGTAAATCTTTTTGAGAAGTCCCTGTTTTAGGGTATCACAACGGGACCGAATGAACGGACCGAAGTGCATTGTTCCTGAATTAATTAATATGTTTAATTGCAATATATATGTATCTGTAAAATATATTATACACACATATATATATATATATATATATATATATATATATATATATATATATATAGTATATATATATATATGTTAATATAAAAACATATTATCGCTGACACAGAAAAATTCTCATTAGAGGTGGCTGAAGTTCTTGCTAAAAGCTTTTGTTTGGAAGCAGCTGACACATTTTCAGACGGTCAATAAACTTTATTGCACACGGTAACAAACACGTGTATATTATGAAATTAGATCGTAAGCGTGTTAATGTAATTAATAAGCATGTGTTATGAAACAAAATTGTAATAAAACTTAAAAGTAGAAATAAGTTTCAGTCTTAATATTCTTTTAATGATGAACGGAAATAAATAAAGTATATTTTTTTAATCAATTAAATTAAAATTATATAAATTGGCGCCCAACGTTAAAAGGAATTACCTTTTAGTAAAAACACCCCATAGGCTGTAACTAAAAGGAATTTCAACCAAGGACTTCAAGCAAAAGTACCCCATAGGCTACAATAGAAGAAATTGATAACGCACCCCACAGGCTACAATAGATAACAGCAAGAAAAGGATCAAACAAGCTCATTTGAGGAAAGCCTTGAGTGAAGTTGCTGGCACCATTAGTACGAGGAATTCGGAAAAGGAACAGCTCGGACTTCCATCTTTACTATGAAAGCCTTTATCTTAATGTAAGAATAGTTATGTAAGATGTTAAGTTTTTATTAAAGAATTTGAAATAATAAAAATAAAGTGAAACACTTTTACTGTCTAAATACTTATATAATCGTAAAATTTTATTTAAAAAATAATTTTTGAAAGTTAAGTATTTATAGTAAATTTTTATAAAAAAAATAATTTTTGAAAGTGAAATATTTATAGTAAATTTTTATTAAAATATAATTTTTAAAGTGAAATACCTTCATAATAGTAAATTTTTAATTAAGAAATAGTTTTTGAAAGTGAAATGCTCTTATAAGCGCAAATTTAAAAAATAATAATAATAATCTTTGAGCGTAGAATTGTAGAAATTTTTTTTTTATTTCAACTTTGAATAAGCTTTTTAAGCAATCGAATGAAACTAAGAGGGAAATTCTATTGATACAAATATTAATTCTTTTGAATAATATCATATCTAAATATTTTAAGTACTAAGAAGTGAAACCAAGCGTAAGATATTACTTAATAATAATAAAATAAAAACTGATGCGATTCATACGTGACAAAAATATTAAAATAATAAATATTCAAAACGGAAAATTCATAAATTATGTCGAATCCAAGTAACTTAATCAGGCCTCTAGTCCTAAATAATGTCCACCCTCCAAACGCGGCACCCAAAATTAGGGAAAATAGGGAGAATGAATACGATAGAATAGATAGAATTTGCGCACAACGGTGTGCATTAGCCATCAGACAATATTTAGATCCTAACATAAACATAGGTGGTGAGGACAAGGGAATTGAAGAACGATTCAGAAACAATTTAACAGATTTAGACAAAGTGCCTGACATTGTCCGAGCCTTAAGAGAATTTTCAGGGAGAACACCCGTGGTATGAGTAGTTACCAACAAGAATTTTTTCCGCAATTAGCACATATGCCACAACCTTCTTCATACCTTAGAAACTCTTATGTAACTGTCCAAATGCAGAACAGGGCAAGCTTCAATCAAATAAGACCACAAAGTTAATCAAATCCACATTTAAGACCTTCTTATGTACCCGCTCAAGCTTACGTAAATTCGAGTTTTCCCCCACCAAGGCCAACTGAACCGAAACCACAACCAAGACCCGAACCGATGGAAATAGACCAATCAGTTAGAACAAGAGCAATTAACTACATGAATAGACCCGCTCAAAATGATAGATTTTTTGGCAAACGACCAATTAATCAATCTGAACAAAAAAGACCCCCTCTGAAAATCCAAAGAAATTTCCATGTAGAAACTCAACAGGACGAACAAGCTTACGAACGGCAAATGACTTATTACGAAAACCAGGAGAAACTTCCGACACTGGATGAATACCTGCAAGATGAACCAAATTCTCCAAATCAATTAGAGGCTAACGATTTTATCGATATCCATTTTTTAGATTAACCAACTCGCCCTTGCCTTATATTGAGTGCAGGACAAATACTGGACAAATTAAATTTTCTATTGGACACCGGATCAAATAAAAATTATATTCAGGCAATTCTAGTATCAAACCAAGAACCATTTTTGACCAGTTCAGTAGGCGGACATACCAAAATAATCCATCATACCTTTATAAACTTATTCGATAAACATTCTAACAAAATGAAGTTCTTTTTATTGCCAACACTCAAATCCTTTCATGGTATTTTGGGAAATGATAGCCTTAAAGAGCTGTCGGCAGTAATTCCTTCAACTGAAAATTATATAATAATAAATGTCAAATTAAAAATAAAACAAAAAATTTCACAATCAGTGAACACTATTGACATCAGAACGCAGCACTTGACAGAAAAACAATTTACAGGAAATAATTTATATATACATACCTCGGGTGTCGTAGCCAAGATCCACACAAAAATTGATGAACCCGTATATTCTCGATACTACCCTTACCCTATACATTTAAAAGAAGAGATAGAAAAACAAATACGAGAACTCTTACATCAGGGAATAATTCGACCTTCCAAATCGCCTTATAACTCTCCGATTTGGATAGTTCCAAAAAAAACGGACGCATCAGGTCAAGCTTAGAACAAACAGTGCCTGACAGATACCCAATTCCGGAAATAAATGATGTTCTCACGCAACTAGGAAAAAATAGATTCTTTTCGGTTCTTGATCTAAAAAGTGGGTTCCACTTAATACCACTCAAGGAAAAAGATAGACAGACAACGGCGTTTTCAGTGACTAACGGTAATTACGAGTTCAGAAGACTTTAGTTTTGCTGAAGAAACGCACCGTCTATATTTCAGCGTACTTTAGGCGATGTTCTGAGAGAAAATATTGGAAACATATCTTTTTCGTCTACATGGACGACATAATTATATTTCCGAAAAATTAAATGGAACACTATAAAAATATAGATACCATATTTAAAACCTTAAAACGCGCAAATATGAAAGTCTAACTGGACAAATGCGAATTTTTGAAGACAGAAGTGGAATTTCTGGGCCTCATAATTTCGGACAAAGGCATAACAACTAACAAAAAAAGTAGAAACAATACAAAACTTTCCAACACCAAAAACACTAAAAGAACTAAGATAATTTTTAGGCCTATCAAATTAGTATAGACGCTTTATCAGGGACTATGCCAAAATAGCAAAACCCCATACAATGCTTCTGAGAGGGGAGGCAGGACGTTTGTCCAAATATATATCTAAAAAGCTACCAATTGACCTAAGTCGAGAGGCCATGGACGCATTCATAAAATTGAAAAATATATTAGCTTCCGAAGACGTTATGTTGGCGTATCCAGATTTCAGTAAATAATTTACTCTCACGACAGATGCACCAAATTTCGCATTGGGAGCAGTACTATCCCAAAAGAATAGACCGATAGTTCTTTTATCAAGAACATTTAGTAAACAGGAAGAACACTACGCGACCAACGAAAAAGAATTGCTTGCAATAGTGTGGGCATTGAAGTCTCTAAACAATTTCCTTTACGGATTTCCTGAGTTAAAAATTCTTACCGAACATTTGCCATTGACATATGCCTTGAATAATAAATACTCTAATTTCAAACTGAAACGATGGAAAGCATTCCTCGAAGATTTTAATTATGAACTGCAATATAAACCAGTCAGCACAAACGTCATCGCTGATGCATTATCCAGACCCACATAAGAAAACAGTTCATTCAACACCTTGACATCTACCATACACAGTGATGAAAGTCCATCCGAAAACCTAATACAATACACCGACTCCCCATTAACGGAGAAACTTCCGACACTGGATGAATACCTGCAAGATGAACCAAATTCTCCAAATTAATTAGAGGCTAACGATTTTATCGATATCCATTTTTTAGATTAACCAACTCGTCCTTGCCTTATATTGAGTGCAGGACAAACACTGGACAAATTAAATTTTCTATTGGACACCGGATCAAATAAAAATTATATTCAGGCAATTCTAGTGTAAAACCCCATATCAAACCAAGAACCATTTTTGACCAGTTCAGTAGGCGGACATACCAAAATAATCCATCATACCTTTATAAACTTATTCGATAAACATTCTAACAAAATGAAGTTCTTTTTATTGCCAACACTCAAATCCTCTCATAGTATTTTGGGAAATGATAGCCTTAAAGAGCTGTCGGCAGTAATTCCTTCAACTGAAAATTATATAATAATAAATGTCAAATTAAAAATAAAACAAAAAATTTCACAATCAGTGAACACTATTGACATTAGAACGCAGCACTTGACAGAAAAACAATTTACAGGAAATAATATATATATACCTCGTGTGTCGTAGCCAAGATCCACACAAAAATTGATGAACCCGTATATTCTCGATACTACCCTTACCCTCTACATTTAAAAGAAGAGATAGAAAAACAAATTTTTAAATAAAAACATTAATCAATCCTTGCAAGTTATGTAAAGAAAACAAGTATGAAAGACATCCGAACAGAATTGCTATTCAGGAAATACCTATCCCAAATCGTACATATAGATATTTATATGACAGGGAAAACAGCAAAATTAACAGCTATAGATAGATATACATAGATATTTTTTCGACACATTAAAAAATGTAATGAATCAGTTTTGTAGAAAACTGAAGTATGAAGAATCCACAAATTGTATCGGAAAGACGTTTGTTTATCTTTGAAATAATGAAGTAAAGTCACATGTAAATTTTGGTTCAAAGTACTGAAAACTGATTACGCTGTTCTGTACGTAAGATAATTTCATTGCTCTGATTTATATAGTGATTTTTTTCATATATAGCCTTTTTTGCATTAAAAAAAATTATAAAGTTCGCTCATATGGTTTGAAAGATATGATAGAATAAAATTTGTTCCATAATGTGCGGTGATTGCAAAGGAAGAAAAACAACTTTTGTTCGGTCGTGCTCCCGCTATAATAAAATTAAAGGTAAGACTCCATATTATCAATTAAAAATAATTTTTAATAATTAATAATCTTTTATAAAATCATTAAATTTGATGTCAAATTTATGAAATTTTTAATATAAAAAAATTACAAAAAGATATGGCATACTTTTAGGCACGTGCTGAAGTAAGCGGTAAATCTTTTTGAGAAGTCCCTGTTTTAGGGTATCACAACGGGACCGAATGAACGGACCGAAGTGCATTGTTCCTGAATTAATTAATATGTTTAATTGCAATATATATGTATCTGTAAAATATATTATACACACATATATGTATATATATATATATATATATATATATATACAGTATATATATATGTTAATATAAAAAACATATTATCGCTGACACAGAAAAATTCTCATTAGAGGTGGCTGAAGCTCTTGCTAAAAGCTTTTGTTTGGAAGCAGCTGACACATTTTCAGACGGTCAATAAACTTTATTGCACACGGTAACAAACACGTGTATATTATGAAATTAGATCGTAAGCGTGTTAATGTAATTAATAAGCATGTGTTATGAAACAAAATTGTAATTAAACTTAAAAGTAGAAATAAGTTTCAGTCTTAATATTCTTTTAATGATGAACGGAAATAAATAAAGTATATTTTTTTAATCAATTAAATTAAAATTATATAAATTGGCGCCCAACGTTAAAAGGAATTACCTTTTAGTAAAAACACCCCATAGGCTGTAACTAAAAGGAATTCCAACCAAGGACTTCAAGTAAAAGTACCCAATAGGCTACAATAGAAGAAATTGATAACGCACCCCACAGGCTACAATAGATAACAGCAAGAAAAGGATCAAACAAGCTCATTTGAGGAAAGCCTTGAGTGAAGTTGCTGGCACCATTAGTACGAGGAATTCGGAAAAGGAACAGCTCGGACTTCCATCTTTACTATGAAAGCCTTTATCTTAATGTAAGAATAGTTATGTAAGATGTTAAGTTTTTATTAAAGAATTTGAAATAATAAAAATAAAGTGAAACACTTTTACTGTCTAAAGTAAAATTTAAATTTTTACTAATAATTTAAAAATTTACTAAGTATTTATAGTAAATTTTTATAAAAAAAATAATTTTTGAAAGTGAAATATTTATAGTAAATTTTTATTAAAATATAATTTTTAAAGTGAAATACCTTCATAATAGTAAATTTTTAATTAAGAAATAGTTTTTGAAAGTGAAATGCTCTTATAAGCGCAAATTTAAAAAATAATAATAATAATCTTTGAGCGTAGAATTGTAGAAATTTTTTTTTTATTTCAACTTTGAATAAGCTTTTTAAGCAATCGAATGAAACTAAGAGGGAAATTCTATTGATACAAATATTAATTCTTTTGAATAATATCATATCTAAATATTTTAAGTACTAAGAAGTGAAACCAAGCGTAAGATATTACTTAATAATAATAAAATAAAAACTGATGCGATTCATACGTGACAAAAATATTAAAATAATAAATATTCAAAACGGAAAATTCATAAATTATGTCGAATCCAAGTAACTTAATCAGGCCTCTAGTCCTAAATAATGTCCACCCTCCAAACGCGGCACCCAAAATTAGGGAAAATAAGGAGAATGAATACGATAGAATAGATAGAATTTGCGCACAACGGTGTGCATTAGCCATCAGACAATATTTAGATCCTAACATAAACATAGGTGGTGAGGACAAGGGAATTGAAGAACGATTCAGAAACAATTTAACAGATTTAGACAAAGTGCCTGACATTGTCCGAGCCTTAAGAGAATTTTCAGGGAGAACACCCGTGGTATGAGTAGTTACCAACAAGAATTTTTTCCGCAATTAGCACATATGCCACAACCTTCTTCATACCTTAGAAACTCTTATGTAACTGTCCAAATGCAGAACAGGGCAAGCTTCAATCAAATAAGACCACAAAGTTAGTCAAATCCACATTTAAGACCTTCTTATGTACCCGCTCAAGCTTACGTAAATTCGAGTTTTCCCCCACCAAGGCCAACTGAACCGAAACCACAACCAAGACCCGAACCGATGGAAATAGACCAATCAGTTAGAACAAGAGCAATTAACTACATGAATAGACCCGCTCAAAATGATAGATTTTTTGGCAAACGACCAATTAATCAATCTGAACAAAAAAGACCCCCTCTGAAAATCCAAAGAAATTTCCATGTAGAAACTCAACAGGACGAACAAGCTTACGAACGGCAAATGACTTATTACGAAAACCAGGAGAAACTTCCGACACTGGATGAATACCTGCAAGATGAACCAAATTCTCCAAATCAATTAGAGGCTAACGATTTTATCGATATCCATTTTTTAGATTAACCAACTCGCCCTTGCCTTATATTGAGTGCAGGACAAATACTGGACAAATTAAATTTTCTATTGGACACCGGATCAAATAAAAATTATATTCAGGCAATTCTAGTATCAAACCAAGAACCATTTTTGACCAGTTCAGTAGGCGGACATACCAAAATAATCCATCATACCTTTATAAACTTATTCGATAAACATTCTAACAAAATGAAGTTCTTTTTATTGCCAACACTCAAATCCTTTCATGGTATTTTGGGAAATGATAGCCTTAAAGAGCTGTCGGCAGTAATTCCTTCAACTGAAAATTATATAATAATAAATGTCAAATTAAAAATAAAACAAAAAATTTCACAATCAGTGAACACTATTGACATTAGAACGCAGCACTTGACAGAAAAACAATTTACAGGAAATAATTTATATATACCCCGGGTGTCGTAGCCAAGATCCACACAAAAATTGATGAACCCGTATATTCTCGATACTACCCTTACCCTATACATTTAAAAGAAGAGATAGAAAAACAAATTTTAAAATAAAAACATTAATCAATCCTTGCAAGTTATGTAAAGAAAACAAGTATGAAAGACATCCGAACAGAATTGCTATTCAGGAAACACCTATCACAAATCGTACATATAGATATTTATATGACAGGGAAAACAGCAAAATTAACAGCTATAGATATAGATATTTTTTCGACACATTAAAAAATGTAATGAATCAGTTTTGTAGAAAACTGAAGTATGAAGAATCCACAAATTGTATCGGAAAGACGTTTGTTTATCTTTGAAATAATGAAGTAAAGTCACATGTAAATTTTGGTTCAAAATACTGAAAACTGTTTACGCTCTTCTGTACGTAAGATAATTTCATTGCTCTGATTTATATAGTGATTTTTTTCATATATAGCCTTTTTTGCATTAAAAAAAATTATAAAGTTCGCTCATATGGTTTGAAAGATATGATAGAATAAAATTTGTTCCATAATGTGCGGTGATTGCAAAGGAAGAAAAACAACTTTTGCTCGGTCGTGCTCCCGCTATAATAAAATTAAAGGTAAGACTCCATATTATCAATTAAAAACAATTTTTAATAATTAATAATCTTTTATAAAATCATTAAATTTGTTTTCAAATTCATGAAATTTTTAATACTAAAAAATTACAAAAAGATATGGCATACTTTTAGGCACGTGCTGATGTAAGCGGTAAATCTTTGGTACTGGCATGTATTGTTCCGTTAAGGCTACAGACGATTTCTCAAGAATATTCGCGAAATAAAAGTCCCTCACCAACAAGATTCTGCCGTCCTATCTTTTTTTGAATAAATAAAACAATTTAATATCGGGCAAGAAATGCTGCGTACCGGGACATTCTAACTGTCCTGGCAACCTCATTGCTGACGGTATAGCCAGGGAAGGGACAGAGCTGGATAACTCTATGATCTCTCACTTCACAGGCTTTCCCATATCGCAATACAAGTTTCTGGTTCAGTGTGAATCATACAAACTCGCTCAATTAAGATGGGATAATGTGACCAAATGCCGCGTAGCAGGGGCCACAAGGCCCCGCTACGACCCACGCAGAGCACGACCTTCTTAATTTCAACAAGGTACGACTTCTTCAACTTATGAATGTCTTAACTGGATATTGTAACTTTGGGCCCCATGCAAGAAGGATGGGTCTGGAATACGATGACTTCTACTGACGCTGTAATGATGAAAAGGAGGAGGAGACATCTTCTATGTCAGTGTCCTGCCCTGAACAACGTAAGGGTAGTGGCACTGCGATCCAACTTCTTGCCAGATCTAGATAGCCTGGCGAGTGTGGCTTCTTAACGTCCATAGGATGGATTAATGCGGCAGAGGACAACTCATGAGAAGTCCCTGTTTTAGGGTATCACAACGGGACCGAATGAACGGACCGAAGTGCATTGTTCCTGAATTAATTAATATGTTTAATTGCAATATATATGTATCTGTAAAATATATTATACACACATATATGTATATATATATATATATATATATATATATATATATATATATATATATATGTTAATATAAAAACATATTATCGCTGACACAGAAAAATTCTCATTAGAGGTGGCTGAAGTTCTTGCTAAAAACTTTTGTTTGGAAGCTGCTGATACATTTTCAGATGGTCAATAAACTTTATTGCACACGGTAACAAACACGTGTATATTATGAAATTAGATCGTAAGCGTGTTAATTATCATTAATAAGCATATTTTATCATACAAAATTGTAATTAAACTTAAAAGTAGAAATAAGTTTCAGTCTTAATATTCTTTTAATGATGAACGGAAATAAATAAAGTATATTTTTTTAATCGATTAAATTAAAATTATATGAATTGGCGCCCAACGTTAAAAGGAATTACCTTTTAGTAAAAACACCCCAGAGGCTGTAACTAAAAGGAATTCCAACCAAGGACTTCAAGCAAAAGTACCCCATAGGTTACAATGGAAGAAATTGATAAAGCACCCCACAGGCTGCAATAGATAACAGCGAGAAAAGGATCGAACAAGTTCATTCGAGGAAAGCCTTGAGTGAAGTTGCTGACACCATTAGTACGAGGAATTCGGAAAAGGAACAGGTCGGACTTCCATCTTTACTATGAAAGCCTTTATCTTAATGTAAGAATAGTTATGTAAGATATTAATTTTTTGTTAAAGAATTAGAAATAATAAAAAAGGTGTAACACTTTTACTGTCGAAATACTTATATAATCGTAAAATGTTATAAAAAAAATTATTTTTGAAAGTTAAATATTTATAGTATATTTTTTATAAAAAAAATAGTTTTTGAAAGTGAAATATTTATAGTAAATTTTTATTAAAATATAATTTTTAAAGTGAAATACTTACATAATAGTAAATTTTTAATTAAGAAATAGTTTTTGAAAGTGAAATGCTCTTATAAGCGCAAATTTAAAAAATAATAATAATCTTTGAGCGTAGAATTGTAGAAATTTTTTTTTATTTCAACTTTTAATAAGCTTTTTAAGCAATCGAATGAAACTAAGAGGAAAATATAAAGTAAAAATTCTATTGATACAAATATTAATTCTTTTGAACAATATCATATCTAAATATTTTAAGTACTAAGAAGTGAAACCAAGGGTAAGATATTACTTAATAATAAAATAAAAACTGTTGCGATTCATACGTGACCCTCCAACAGAAATAATAAAATAATAAATATTCAAAACAAAAAATTCATAAATTATGTCGAATCCAAGTAACTTAATCAGGCCTCCAGTCCTAAATAATGTCCATCCTCCAAACGCGGCACCCGAAGTTAGGGGAAATAGGGAGAAAGAATATGATAGAATAGCTAGAATTTGCGCACAAAGGTGTGCATTAGCCATCAGACAATATTTAGATCCTAACATAAACATAGGTGGTGAGGACCAGGGAATTGAAGAACGATTCAGAAACAATTTAACAGATTTAGACAAAGTGGCTGACATTGTCCGAGACTTAAGAGAATTTTCAGGGAGAACACCTGTGGTATGAGTAGTTACCAACAAGAATTTTTTCCGCAATTAACACATATGCCACAACCTTCTTAATACCTTAGAAGCTCTTATGTAACTGTCCAAATACAGAACAGGGCAAGCTTCAATCAAATAAGACCACAAAGTAATCCAAATCCACATTTAAGACCTTCTTATGTACCCGCTCAAGCTTACGTAAATTCGATTTTTCTTCCACCAAGACCAACTGAACCGAAACCACAACCAAGACGCGAACAGATGGAAATAGACCAATCAGTTAGAACAAGAGCAATTAACTACATGAATAGATCCGCTCAAAATGATAAATTTTTTGGCAATCTGAACAAAAAAGACCCCCTCTGAAAATCCAAAGAATCTTTCATGTAGAAACTCAGCAGGACGAACAAGCTTACGAACAGCAAATGACTAATTACGAAAACCAGGAGAAACTTCCGACACTGGATGAATACCTGCAAGATGAACCAAATTCTCCAAATCAATTAGAGGCTAACGATTTTATCGATATCCATTTTTTAGATTAACCAACTCGTCCTTGCCTTATATTGAGTGCAGGACAAATACTGGAAAAATCAAATTTTCAAATAAACATTCTAACAAAATAAAGTTCTTCTTATTGCCAACACTCAAATCCTTTCATGGTATTTTGGGAAATGATAGCCTTAAAGAGCTGTCGGCAGTAATGTCTTCAGCTGAAAATTATATAATAATAAATGGCAAATTAAAAATAAAACAAAAAATTTCACAATCAGTGAACACTATTGACACTAGAACGGAGCACTTGACAGAAAAACAATTTACAGGGAATAATTTCAAGACACAGACTACTTTTTAGCGAACCGAACGAGAGTTTGACGTATACCTCGGGTGTCGTAGCCAAGATCCACACAAAAATTGATGAACCCGTATATTCTCGATACTACCCTTACCCTATACATTTAAAAGAAGAGATAGAAAAACAAATACGAGAACTCTTACATCAGGGAATAATTCGACCTTCCAAATCGCCTTATAACTCTCCGATTCGGATAGTTCCAAAAAAAAAGGACGCATCAGGTCAAGCTTAGAACAAACAGTGCCTGACAGATACCCAATTCCGGAAATAAATGATGTTCTCACGCACCTAGGAAAAAATAGATTTTTTTTCGGTTCTTGATCTAAAAAGTGGGTTCCACTTAATACCACTCAAGGAAAAAGATAGACAGACAACGGCGTTTTCAGTGACTAACGGTAATTACGAGTTCAGAAGACTTTAGTTTTGCTGAAGAAACGCACCGTCTATATTTCAGCGTACTTTAGGCGATGTTCTGAGAGAACATATTGGAAACATATCTTTTTCGTCTACATGGACGACATAATTATATTTCCGAAAAATGAAATGGAACACTATAAAAATATAGATACCATATTTAAAACCTTAAAAAGCGCAAATATGAAAGTCTAACTGGACAAATGCGAATTTTTGAAGACAGAAGTGGAATTTCTGGGCCTCATAATTTCGGACAAAGGCATAACAACTAACAAAAAAAGTAGAAACAATACAAAACTTTCCAACACCAAAAACACTAAAAGAACTAAGATAATTTTTAGGCCTATCAAATTAGTATAGACGCTTTATCAGGGACTATGCCAAAATAGCAAAACCCCATACAATGCTTCTGAGAGGGGAGGCAGGACGTTTGTCCAAATATATATCTAAAAAGCTACCAATTGACCTAAGTCGAGAAGCCATGGACGCATTCATAAAATTGAAAAATATATTAGCTTCCGAAGACGTTATGTTGGCGTATCCAGATTTCAGTAAATAATTTACTCTCACGACAGATGCACCAAATTTCACATTGGGAGCAGTACTATCCCAAAAGAATAGACCGATAGTTCTTTTATCAATAACATTTAGTAAACAGGAAGAACACTACGCGACCAACGAAAAAGAATTGCTTGCAATAGTGTGGGCATTGAAGTCTCTAAACAATTTCCTTTACGGATTTCCCGAGTTAAAAATTCTTACCGAACATTTGCCATTGACATATGCCTTGAATAATAAATACTCTAATTTCAAACTCAAACGATGGAAAGCATTCCTCGAAGATTTTAATTATGAACTGCAATATAAACCAGTCAGCACGAACGTCATAGCTGATGCATTATCCAGACCCACATAAGAAAACAGTTCATTCAACACCTTGACATCTACCATACACAGTGATGAAAGTCCATCCGAAAACCTAATACAATACACCGACTCCCCATTAACGCCTTTAAAAACCAAATATGCATCTCAAATCAGGAAAGTCAACCACTTTACAATTTTGAAATTATTTTTCTCACTTATCATAGGCACAGAATTAATGACCCCGATATATCAACAGAATCCCTTACCAAACTCTTAAAAATATATTTGAAGCCTTCAGTGACCAGCTGCATTAACGCATCGGACGAAATCCTAGGAATATTGCAGCAGATTTTCTTCACCCAATACAGAGTTAAGTACTCTAGAACCATAGTAACTGACTTACGAAATGAAGAGGGTCAAGAAACTGAGATACTTAAGGAACATAACCGCTCGCATAGAAATAGTGTAGAAAATAAGTCACAACTCTTAACAAAATTTTATTTTCTCTACATGCATTTAAAAATAAAAAAACTAATCAATCCTTGTAAGGTATGTAAAGAAAACAAGTATGAAAGACATCCGAACAGAATTGCTATTCAGGAAACACCTATCCCAAATCGTAAATATAGATATTTTTATGACAGGGAAAATAGCAATATTAACAGCTATAGATGAGTTCTCAAAATTCGCGCAGGCCTGAATATTGAAATCTCGATCTGTTGAAGATGTAAAGGAACCTCTTAGGGAAATGTTGCTCTCTCTAGGTATACCGGAATTAGTCGTTATGGATAATGAAAAATTATTTAATTAAACAGCTATTATAATCATGCTAGAAAATCGATACAAGATAAGAGTATTTAGGACACCATCTTATAGCACTAGCGTTAATGGACAGATAGAAAGATTTCACTACACCCTATCGGAAATTCTACGTTGCCTAAAAGCCAAAGCTGAACACTGCACTTTCTCTGAACTACTGCGCAGAGCAATCTATGAGTACAATAACTCCATATATACTACTATAAAAAGGAAACCCATAGAAGCATTCTTCTTAGGAAGAGTTACAACTGATCCTCAAGAAATGTAAAAAAACTAAACAAGAAATCATCAGGAACCTAAAAAAAAACAATTAGAGGACAGAACTAACCATAATAAGGCAAAGACCGAACCTAAAGTTTACGAACCAGGACAAAGCATTTTAGTGAAAGAGAATAAAAGACTGGGGATAAAACTTAGAAGGTATTTTAGAAAAGAAATAGATAGGGAAAACAAAAATACCACAGTAGTAGTTGATTCAGGAAGAATAGTTCACAAGAATAATATAAGAAATTAAATCATTAAGGAGTACCTTATTGCCCTCTTGGCCGACATCAAAATAATGGACTATACGAACTCTCAAATAATAACCATGACAACTGGACCTGCAAAGCTACAAACTGGGCCTTTCAAACTTATTCACATAATTGACGTAAATGAATATCAGGAATCAAGTGATAAATTGCGGAAAACATTCTAACACGTTAACAGATCACACATTCTCTATCCTTTTTTAAATCACCAAGCAATTGAACTTCAAGAATACTTAGAGAGATTAAAACCAAGATCTAAAAGATCTTTGAATTTGTTAGGCAGTGCGTGGAAATGGCTTGCTGGACGCCCAGACCACGACGACTTTGAAATCTTAGAAAAGAAAACTAATAAAATGTTAAGAAATAATAATAAGCATATAATTATAAATAGACTATCAATTGAGAAAATTAAAGAAATTACCAAAATGACACATGAAATATTGAAAAATACAAAAGACATTAACAATAACTCTGCAAGAGAACTTGAAATAACAGTTTTAAAATATAAATTAGATATGATTAAGGAAGAAATAATTAACATTCAATATGCCATTCATTGGGCTAAAATAGGAATAATAAATTCCTTTATATTATCCTCTATAGAAATAAATATAATTAAAGAATTAATCAAGACTCATTCCCGTTTATAAACTTAGAACAAGCATACAGAAGCTAGAGTTACTCAGTACCAGAAATAAATTGAATTTGGGAATAAATCTAATACTATTCATTACAGCTATATTTTTTAACGACTCTTATAATTACTAGAATTAATACATGTAAAGAGGAAAAGAAATCATTTATAATTCCGGCGGCAGTCGATAACCCGACACAAGTTCACATATCAATGCCTGAATTATCCCAAGCCAAGGAAAGATACAACCAGAGAATAACGAGGATCGCTCATATTCCTTATTTCTGACCGATCGAGGACGATCGGTTTTAAGTGAGGAGGTGTTAATATAAAAAACATTTAATTGCTGACACAGAAAAAGTCTCATTAGAAAATATAAATAAATAGAAACTGGTGACACATCTTCAGACGGTAAATAAACTTTATTGCCCACGGTAACAAACACGTACCAATATTATTAATAAGCATATTTTATGAAATTAGATCGTAAGCGTGTTAATTATAATTAATAAGCATATTTTATCATACAAAATTGTAATTAAACTTAAAAGTAGAAATAAGTTTCAGTCTTAATATTCTTTTAATGATGAACGGAAATAAATAAAGTATATTTTTTTAATCGATTAAATTAAAATTATATGAATTGGCGCCCAACGTTAAAAGGAATTACCTTTTAGCAAAAACACCCCAGAGGCTGTAACTAAAAGGAATTCCAACCAAGGACTTCAAGCAAAAGTACCCCATAGGCTACAATGGAAGAAATTGATAAAGCACCCCACAGGCTGCAATAGATAACAGCGAGAAAAGGATCGAACAAGTTCATTCGAGGAAAGCCTTGAGTGAAGTTGCTGACACCATTAGTACGAGGAATTCGGAAAAGGAACAGGTCGGACTTCCATCTTTACTATGAAAGCCTTTATCTTAATGTAAGAAAAGTTATGTAAGATATTAAGTTTTTGTTAAAGAATTAGAAATAATAAAAAAAGTGTAACACTTTTACTGTCGAAATACTTATATAATCGTAAAATTTTATTAAAAAATTATTTTTGAAAGTTAAATATTTATAGTATATTTTTATAAAAAAATTATTTTTGAAAGTGAAATATTTATAGTAAATTTTTATTAAAATATAATTTTTAAAGTGAAATACTTACATAATAGTAAATTTTTAATTAAGAAATAGTTTTTGAAAGTGAAATGCTCTTATAAGCGCAAATTTAAAAAATAATAATAATCTTTGAGCGTAGAATTGTAGAATTTTTTTTTTTATTTCAACTTTTAATAAGCTTTTTAAGAAATCGAATGAAACTAAGAGGAAAATATAAAGTAAAAATTCTATTGATACAAATATTAATTCTTTTGAACAATATCATATCTAAATATTTTAAGTACTAAGAAGTGAAACCAAGGGTAAGATATTACTTAATAATAAAATAAAAACTGTTGCGATTCATACGTGACCCTCCAACAGAAATAATAAAATAATAAATATTCAAAACAAAAAATTCATAAATTATGTCGAATCCAAGTAACTTAATCAGGCCTCCAGTCCTAAATAATGTCCATCCTCCAAACGCGGCACCCGAAGTTAGGGGAAATAGGGAGAAAGAATATGATAGAATAGCTAGAATTTGCGCACAAAGGTGTGCATTAGCCATCAGACAATATTTAGATCCTAACATAAACATAGGTGGTGAGGACCAGGGAATTGAAGAACGATTCAGAAACAATTTAACAGATTTAGACAAAGTGGCTGACATTGTCCGAGGCTTAAGAGAATTTTCAGGGAGAACACCTGTGGTATGAGTAGTTACCAACAAGAATTTTTTCCGCAATTAACACATATGCCACAACCTTCTTAATACCTTAGAAGCTCTTATGTAACTGTCCAAATACAGAACAGGGCAAGCTTCAATCAAATAAGACCACAAAGTAATCCAAATCCACATTTAAGACCTTCTTATGTACCCGCTCAAGCTTACGTAAATTCGAGTTTTCTTCCACCAAGACCAACTGAACCGAAACCACAACCAAGACCCGAACCGATGGAAATAGACCAATCAGTTAGAACAAGAGCAATTAACTACATGAATACACCCGCTCAAAATGATAAATTTTTTGGCAAACGACCAATTAATCAATCTGAACAAAGAAGACCCCCTCTGAAAATCCAAAGAATCTTTCATGTGGAAACTCAGCAGGACGAACAAGCTTACGAACAGCAAATGACTAATTACGAAAACCAGGAGAAACTTCCGACACTGGATGAATACCTGCAAGATGAACCAAATTCTCCAAATCAATTCGAGGCTAACGATTTTATCGATATCCATTTTTTAGATTAACCAACTCGTCCTTGTCTTATATTGAGTGCAGGACAAATACTGGAAAATCAAATTTTCAAATAAACGTTCTAACAAAATAAAGTTCTTCTTATTGCCAACACTCAAATCCTTTCAGGGTATTTTGGAAAATGATAGCCTTAAAGAGCTGTCGGCAGTAATTCCTTCAGCTGAAAATTATATAATAATAAATGGCAAATTAAAAATAAAACAAAAAATTTCACAATCAGTGAACACTATTGACACTAGAACGGAGCACTTGACAGAAAAACAATTTACAGGAAATAATTTCAAGACACAGACTACTTTTTAGCGAACCGAACGAGAGTTTGAAGTATACCTCAGGTGTCGTAGCCAAGATCCACACAAAAACTGATGAACCCGTATATTCTCGATACTACCCTTACCCTATACATTTAAAGGAAGAGATAGAAAAACAAATACGAGAACTCTTACATCAGGGAATAATTCGACCTTCCAAATCGCCTTATAACTCTCCGATTTGGATACTTCCAAAAAAAAACAGGACGCATCAGGTCAAGCTTAGAACAAACAGTGCCTGACAGATACCCAATTCCGGAAATAAATGATGTTCTCACGCAACTAGGAAAAAATAGATTCTTTTCGGTTCTTGATCTAAAAAGTGGGTTCCACTTAATACCACTCAAGGAAAAAGATAGACAGACAACGGCGTTTTCAGTGACTAACGGTAATTACGAGTTCGGAAGACTTTAGTTTTGCTGAAGAAACGCACCGTCTATATTTCAGCGTACTTTAGGCGATGTTCTGAGAGAACATATTGGAAACATATCTTTTTCGTCTACATGGACGACATAATTATATTTGCGAAAAATGAAATGGAACACTATAAAAATATAGATACCATATTTAAAACCTTAAAACGCGCAAATATGAAAGTCTAACTGGACAAATGCGAATTTTTGAATACAGAAATGGAATTTCTGGGCCTCATAATTTCGGACAAAGGCATAACAACTAACAAAAAAAGTAGAAACAATACAAAACTTTCCAACACCAAAAACACTAAAAGAACTAAGATAATTTTTAGGCCTATCAAACTAGTATAGACACTTTATCAGGGACTATGCCAAAATAGCAAAACCCCATACAATGCTTCTGAGAGGGGAATCAGGACGTTTGTCCAAATATATATCTAAAAAGCTACCAATTGACCTAAGTCGAGAAGCCATGGACGCATTCATAAAATTGACAAATATATTAGCTTCCGAAGACGTTATGTTGGCGTATCCAGATTTCAGTAAATAACAGATGCACCAAATTTCGCATTGGGAGCAGTACTATCCCAAGAGAATAGACCGATAGTTCTTTTATCAAGAACATTTAGTAAACAGGAAGAACACTACGCGACCAACGAAAAAGAATTGCTTGCAATAGTGTGGGCATTGAAGTCTCTAAGAAATTTCCTTTACGGATCCGCCGAGTTAAAAATTCTTACCGAACATTTGCCATTGACATATGCCTTGAATAATAAATACTCTAATTTCAAACTCAAACGATGGAAAGCATTCCTCGAAGATTTTAATTATGAACTGCAATATAAACCAGTCAGCACGAATGTCATCGCTGATGCATTATCCAGACCCACATAAGAAAACAGTTCATTCAACACCTTGACATCTACCATACACAGTGATGAAAGTCCATCCGAAAACCTAATACAATACACCGACGCCCCCATTAACGCCTTTAAAAACCAAATATGCATCTGAAATCAGGAAAGTCAACCACTTTACAATTTTGAAATTATTTTTCTCACTTATCATAGGCACAGAATTAATGACCCCGATATATCAACAGAATCCCTTACCAAACTCTTAAAAATATATTTGAACCCTTCAGTGACCAGCTGCATTAACGCATCGGACGAAATCCTAGGAAAATTGCAGCAGACTTTCTTCACCCAATACAGAGTTAAGTACTCTAGAACCATAGTAACTGACTTACGAAATGAAGAGGGTCAAGAAACAGAGATACTTAAGGAACATAACCGCTCTCATAGAAATAGTGTAGAAAATAAGTCACAACTCTTAACAAAATTTTATTTTCTCAACATGCATTTAAAAATAAAAAGATTAATCAATCCTTGTAAGGTATGTAAAGAAAACAAGTATGAAAGACATCCGAACAGAATTGCTATTCAGGAAACACCTATCCCAAATCGTACATATAGATATTTTTATGACAGAGAAAACAGCAATATTAACAGCTATAGATGAGTTCTCAAAATTCGCGCAGGCCAGAATATTAAAATCTCGATCTGTTGAAGATGTAAAGGAACCTCTTAGGGAAATGTTTCTTTCTCTAGGTATACCAGAAGTAGTCGTTATGGATAATGAAAAATTATTTAATTCAACAGCTATTATAATCATGCTAGAAAATCGATACAAGATAAGAGTATTTAGGACACCATCTTATAGCAGTAGCGTTAATGGACAGATAGAATGATTTCACTACACCCTATCGGAAATTCTACATTGCCTAAAAGCCGAAGCTGAACACTGCACCCTTTCTGAACTACTGCGCAGAGCAATCTATGAATACAATAACTCTATATATACTACTATAAAAGGGAAACTCATAGAAACATTCTTCTTAGGAAGAGTTAACACTGATGAGTTTGAAATCAGAGCTGAAAAAAACAGCTCTGGATATACGTCAAGACGTGTTTACTGTCGCTCCGTGAAAAGTTTTCCAAAAGTTATTAATTACTTCATTGTAAAATTTTTATCTGTGCTGTGTTTTGCTGCTTGAATTGTTGCTGAAGGAATTTCGTAATTGGGTGCTGAATTAAATTGTTATTTTTAAGCCTAATTCAATATTACTTCAGAATTGGTGCTAAGTATACGCACAAACATATACCTAAATATCGACAATCAATGTATGTTTGGACATACATACTTACATCTCTACTTAAATTCTTCTGATAGTCACAAATTATTCCATCTGTGCGATCAGCTGGCTATGCTGAATATTTGATACATTTATTATCATTCGTTAATTGATTTATTTCTGTGTCGCCATCTTTTGGTGAGTTGATTTTGGTAAGCCCAGCGAACATTTTAAATTGTTCTTTTACCCTATTGCTATTTTACAAAAAAACCCATATGATGTCTTGTCTAAATAATGGATGTACTCTTGATACCGATTATGAAAATATGATATGCTGTTGGCTGTGCCACGATTTGTGTCACTTTAAATGTAGTGGACTATCAGTGATTGTAGCTGAAGCTATCTCAAAAAATGATTCTATACATTGGTGCTACAATAGGTGTAAAAAGATTGATGTTAGTTTCTACAATTTTTTTCAAGGTACTAAAACTTACTTTAACGCAATACAGAATGAAGTAAGCAAGCTTTCGGGCCGTATTTCTATATATTGCAAACTTTTTGATGATTATAAACCACTTGAAAAATTAAAATCACCCATCCAACCTTCTCCTAAGCTTAGGAAATCTGCTGGGAAAGCTAATAAAAATAAAGATCTAATCTCTGTGCCAATGGAAAATAATTCCACGCAAACATCCAATAACCTCTCCATGTGATTTACCTGTAGCATCTGGTTCTAATTCTGCGAGCAGTGACATGAATTCTCCAGCAAATCATGTTTCATCAAATAACATTTTAAGCACTGCAGTAGCCCTAGAGACTAATTTGCCAGATGAGTGTACTAGTAATGCTCAAACTTTAGCATCGTCAAGTAACGTTAACTCTATTGTGAATCGTCCCAATACACTTAGAGTTATACCGCCAAATAAAACAATTTTCGTGTCTCGACTAGCGTCAGATACTACTGTCGAAGAACTCCAATCGTACATAAATTTGAATTGTGGTACCAACTTAGGTGTATCAGTGTATAAATTTTCCTACACAGAACCAAGAATAGTTGCATCTTTTAAAATTACAGTACCGGATGAGTTATTTAACAATATTATTTCTCCTGGATTTTGGCCTGATAGTATATACGTTCGTGAGTTTATGTTTAAAACAAGAGAAAAGAATGCTGTTCGATTGCCGTCATCTGTAAAATCTACTTCAAAAAACTAAATGGTTACACTGAAAATTTTACTCTTTTATATCAAAAGTTATCATCTTTATTTAATCAAAGTTATGCATTTGATTTTCAAGTTATCGCTTTCACTGAAACTTGGCTTAATAATAATGTATTGGACACAGAAATAATGGGTGCAAGTTACTTAATATATAGACGTGATCGTGGCGATAACATGAAAGGAGGAGGTGTATTAATTGCAGTGTCAAGCATGCTTTCTTCTGAAAAGTTATCGTTTACTTCTTCAATGGATATTGAGTTTATGGGTGTTTTGGTAAAAATAAATCATAAAAAAATGTTCATAACATGTTCGTATATTCCCCCAAATTCTCCTGAAATAATTTATAGAAAGCATTCGGATGCTATTTCAACTGTTGTGCATATGTCTCATCATAATGATAGCATCATCGCAGTTGGTGACTTCAATATGCCAACGATTTTTTGGGATTTTTCGGCTGATAATGGTTGCTTTACAGCTTTTAGATTTGGTTTTTGTAAATGATTGTGTTGACACGTCTGTCCTTCGCACTGTTCCTTTAACCTTACCGGAGGACTGTTATCATCCCACAATCTTAATATCTACAGGTTTTCCATCTCTTTATATATCTCGTTCTGCGTACAACTCAAAAGTCAAGAGTTTATGTTTTAAAAGGGCAAATTATAACAAAATAATCGAACTTCTACACAATACAGACTGGCACAATTTACTCGTAGCTTCGAACTTAGAAAACATATCCCGATAAAATTCTAGGATAGGATTTATTGGATCTTGACCCAATGTGTTCCTAAACAACTCGCTTCTCAAGTATCTGGACCTCGATGGAATTCAAAGTTTCTTTCCAAACTTAAAAATAGCAAAAACAAATATTATAAAATTTACAAAAAATCAGGATCATCCTCAGATTTTGCAAAATACTCTGTTGCCCGTGCCGACTATAACAAGTTAAATCTTAAATGTTATAAATGTTACTTACAAAAAATTAAAAACAACTTGAAGAAAAATCCAAGGTCTTTCTACAATTTCGTGAACTTAAAAAAAAATCAGTTTCCTTTTCGCCCACTATGAAACTAAATGAAAAAGAAACGAGGCTGAAATTAGTAACTTGTTTGCGGATTTCTTTTCATCTACTTATTCTGTTGATCAAACTATTACTACTGGGTTGCAATCAAATTTTTGTCCTGGAAGTCAATCTATTTTAATTCCATTTCTGGATGAAATTTCTGTTCTTAATGCATTGAAAAAACTGAAATTCTCGTACAAGAGTGGACCTGATAATGTTCCTAGCTGTGTTCTAATTAAGTGTGCTGATGCCTTAGTATTTCCTCTTACATTATTGTACAACCTTTCAATTAAAGTTGGAAAATTCCCTGAAATGTGGAAGAATTCTTATATTATTCCGTTGTTTAAATCTGGTACCAAATCTGATATTAAAAATTACAGAGGAATCGCTATACTGAGTATTATACCGAAACTCTTTGAAAAATTAATTACAAGTAGCTTATGCCACCAGGTGTCATCAACATTATGTTCTAATCAACATGGTTTTCGTAAGGGCTGCTCAACTATAACCAACCTCATACAATTTACAACTTTGGTAAATCGTGGTTTTGTCAATAAAAAACAAACTGATGTAGTCTACACAAATTTCAGTAAAGCATTTGATAAAGTTAACCACAAACTTCTATTGAGTAAACTGCATTATATGGGATTCACACGTGGCTGTTTGAATTGGGTTAGTTCATACCTTACTAATAGGAAACAAAATGTTTTATTCAAAAGTACTATATCTAAACCGATCCCCGTTACGTCTGGTGTTCCCCAAGGAAGTCATCTGGGACCCCTATTATTTTCACTATTTATCAATGACTTACCTGCAGTTATCAAAAACTCATTCATTCTTATGTACAAACTCTTTGTACTCTTCGTGTGAAATGAATTTAATGACATTGAATCTAAAAAAAATTCAAGTATATGTTTTTCTTTCGGAGGAGCCATTTTAACGTTAAATATTTTTTGGGTGGTTATGAGCTGGAAAATGTTTGCACTTTCACAGATCTTGGAATCTTACTAGATCCAAAACTGAACTTTATTCAACATATATCTCTAACTGTTAGCAAAGCCAGAATTCAACTGGGGTTCATCAAACGCTGGGCAAAGAAATTCACATTTCACATCGCTTGTTCGTCCTATTTTGGAATATGGGTCAATAATATGGGATCCAACATATAAGGTTTACATCAACACAATTGAATCTGTACAAAAACAATTTTTAATATTTTGTCTTCGAAGTTTGCAATGGAACCCATTTTGTTTGCCTTCTTATAAAGCTAGACTAGCTCTTATTAAGTTACCATCCCTAAGTAGTCGAAGATCTATGTTAAACACTTTATTTATTTTAAATATAATTAATGGTAAAACCTGCTCTGAATTCTTAATTGAAAATTTATCATTTTGTGTTCCTCAACATCCTACTCGTTTCTTCTGTCTACTTAATATTAAATTTCTAAGAACAAATTACGCTAATTCTGATCCTTTTATTAGATGCTGTAAGGACTTTAACAAGATATATTATTATGTTGATTTCTCTTTCAGTGAAAATTTGATTAAACGAAATATTTTGTTTGCATTAAATAACAGCCAATAATTGATATTTCTTTGAATTTTTAATCTGTATATGTGTATAAACATGTATGTAAATAGTCTGTAAGAATTGTAAATTCATATACTGTAAAATAAATAAAATAAAAATAAAAAAAAATAAAAAAAATAATCCCCAAGAAATACAAAGAACTAAACAAGAAATCATCAGGAACCTAAAAGAAACAATTAAATGACAGAACTAACCCTAATAAGGCAAAGACCGAACCTAAAATTTACGAACCAGGACAAATCATTTTCGTGAAAGAGAATAAAAGACTAGGGATAAAACTTAGCAAGTGTTTTACAAAAGAAATAGTTAGGGGAAAAAAATACCGCAGTAGTAGTTGATTCAGAAAGAATAGTTCACAAGAATAATATAAGAAATTAAATCTTTAAGGAGTACCTTATTGCCCTCTTGGCCGACATCAAAATAATGGACTATACGAACTCTCAAATAATAACCATGACAACTGGACCTGCAAAGCTACAAACTGGGCCTTTCAAACTTATTTACATAATTGACGTAAATGAATATCAGGAATCAAGTGATAAATTGCGGCAAACATTCTAACACGTTAGCAGATCACACATTCTCTACCCTTTTTTAAATCACCAAGCAATTGAGCTTCAAGAATACTTAGAGAGATTAAAACCAAGATCTAAAAGATGTTTGAATTTGTTAGGCAGTGCATGGAAATGGCTTGCTGGACGCCCAGACCACGACGACTTTCAAATCTTAGAAAAGAAAACTAGTAAAATGTTAAGAAATAATAATAAGCAAATAATTGTAAATAGACTATCAATTGAGAAAATTAAAGAAATTACCAAAATGACACATGAAATTTTGAAAAATACAAAAGACATTAACAATAACTCTGCAAGAGAACTTGAAATAACAGTTTTAAAATATAAATTAGATATGATTAAGGAAGAAATAATTAACATTCAATATGCCATTCATTGTGCTAAAATAGGAATAATAAATTCCTTTATATAATCCTCTATAGAAATAAATATAAGTAAAGAATTAATCAAGACTCATTCCCGTTTATAAACTTAGAACAAGCATACAGAAGCTATAGAGTTACTCAGTACCAGAAATAAATTGAATTTGGGAATAAATCTAATACTATTCATTGCAGCCATATTTTTAACGACTCTTATAATTACTAGAATTAATACCAGTAAAAAGGAAAAGAAATCATTTATAATTCCGGCGGCAGTCGATAACCCGACACAAGTTCACATATCAATGCCTGAATTATCCCAAGCCAAAGAAAGATACAACCAGAGAATACCGAGGATCGCTCATATTCCTTATTTCTGACCGATCGAGGACGATCGGTTTTAAGTCGGGAGGTATTAATATAAAAAACATTTAATTGCTGACACAGAAAAAGTCTCATTAGAAAATATAAATAAATAGAAACTGGTGACACATCTTCAGACAGTAAATAAACTTTATTGCCCACGGTAACAAACACGTACCAATATTATTAATAAGCATATTTTATGAAATTAGATCGTAAGCGTGTTAATTATAATTAATAAGCATATTTTATCAAACAAAATTGTAATTAAACTTAAAAGTAGAAATAAGTTTCAGTCTTAATATTCATTTAGTGGTGTACGGAAATAAATAAAGTATATTTTTTTAATCATTAAATTAAAATTGTATTAATTTATATATGTAAGTCTATTTTCTTTAACAATTACATACTTATTGTACAAATTTTATTGTAGTTTTCATACATTAAATTTAAAATGCATATTTTACTAAATTGGAAAAAAATATGTAACTAGAGAATTTAATTTTTTTTTATTCTTTTTCATACAATATACATAACAACAATTTACATTCCATCATTTACAACAAAAACTGCAATGACATACCGCTAACTCGTTTTCAACAATAATAATATATACTCTTTTGCTCATATTTCACTAATATAAAAACAGTGTTACCGCAGTAAGCTTTTCAGTTAATCCTTAAATTCAACTAAAAAACGCATTAAAAAGGTCTTGCTTAAATAAAAACTGCAAACTTGAACTTAATTCTGAAAGCATGATATGTTGTTGGTTATGCCATGGGCTATGCCATTAGAAATGCTGTGGCATATCGGTGAGTATTGCGGATTCTATAAAGAAGTATGATGGGCTGCATTGGTGTTGTAATGGCTGTAAAAAAATTGGAGAAAATTTTTATCGATTTTTCCAAAGTACTAAAAGCCAGTTCCTAGAAATACAAGATGAATGTGCGAAGCTTTCAATCCGTATTTCCGCGTATGGATCCGTATTTGATGATTTGAAATCATCTTTAGAAAATTTTAAATCGGCTCAGACATCTCCAAAGCGACGCAAGTCACCAAGGAACCTTAAGAAGGATAAACCAAATGAAAATTCGTTGGTATATCCTTCGGAGTTGCCATCTACTGCTGATTCTTGTAATCCTGCTAGTAAAAATTCTGTGCCAACACCACCCCAAAATAAATAATATGGACAATCGTTCATTGCGTCTTCCAGCTGAAAATAATTACCCACCAGGTCAAGATACGATTGGAAATTCTTCTGAACGCATATTTTTTACTCCCTCTCCGTCTCCCACACCTAGCGTCTTTCAATCGAAAATCCAGTTAATACGGAATTTTCATGTCCTTCAATCCGAATTCTGAAAAATATTGAATGCTATATTAAGACAAAACTTGATACTGAATTATCTAATGATTTGAAAATTTTTAAATTAAATACACGCAATAGATCGTCTTTTACAATAATTGTTCCTGAATGCTTTTTTGATAAAATAGTAAACCCAAGCTTTTGGCCCGAATATATAATAGTTAGAGAGTTTATTTTTAGAGACGAGAGTTTATTTTAAAAAAAACTAGAAACAATTCTTCTACAAGAAGTTATCTTAATTTGTCATCGATTTCTATCGCTTACCAAAACGTTCGTGGTATGAATACCAAACTAAAATCGTTATACCTTCAAAGTTTTGATATCGAATACAATATTATTGCATTTATGGAGACTTGACTTCGCAATAAACTTGAAAAAAAGATCCATGACTCTGAAATAATGTGCAACAAATTCCATATTTATAGATGTGATAGAGTTGAAAAAGGTGGTGGTGGAGTTTTAATTGCAGTTTCTACTTGCTTACCATCTGAAGAGATTGTTTTAAATATTGCAAGTGATATCGAATTCGTAGCTATATGTATTAAGTTGAAGTTTACCACAATGTTTATAACATGTTCGTACATTCCCCCTGCTTCAAGTACTCAGATTTACGAAACCCATTTGAAATGTATAGAGCTCGTCGTGAAACAATCAAAACCTGCCGACATCGTTATTGTAGTAGGTGATTTTAATATTCCAAACATCAGTTGTTGCAAAGAACCAGACTCAAACTTTTTTAATCCAGCAACTTGCCATGAATTAAACTTTTTTCTAGTCGACTGTTTTGCTGATTTTGGGCTTTTTCAAATAAATGGCATACGGAACACATTAGGAAGACTACTTGATTTGGTATTCGTTATTCATCCTTAAGATTTTTGCGTTAAACGTGTGATTCCAGTGTTGTCACCTGAATATCCTTATCACCCTACATTGGAAATAAATTTGTCCTTGCAAACTCCATTACAATCAACTTGCCGGTTATAAAATGACAGCTCATTTGATTTTAAGAAAGCAGATTTTAACAAGCTAAATAACCTTCTATTTATGGTAAACTGGTTTGAGTATCATACAGACAATTCTTTAAATCCACATGAAATTGATAAAAATTTATCAACATTTTACGCAGTATTATTTGACTGCTTTCAGAAATCTATTCCATTAAGGAAAAGAAAAATCACTAATGAACCCCCGTGGAACACAATGCATCTTGCTAGACTCAAAAACTTAAAGAATAAACATTATAGACTCTGCAAAAAAACCGGTTTAGTTTCTGATTACGCAAAACATTCGATATCGAGGCACATTACAATTCAGCTAATACACAGTGTTATAATAATTATATTTCTAAGGTTAAGTCATGTTTCAAATAAAACCGAAAATCGTTCTACCAGTTCGTTAACTCAAAACGAAAAGTTTCAGGGTTTCCACCTTTCTGAGTATCCATATTTAATTCCCGAAGCTACACACATTAGTTCTCCTAAAGTACATGCAACAACAGTTATAAGCGAGATATAGTATGGGATTGAAACGAATACTTTTGTTGGTTGATTAATAATGATACAATTTTATTTACTTCAACTATTTATAACATTTAATTGCAATTTACTTAATTTTACTAATTCTAAGAAAATAAAATGCTTACTTATATTTATTTATTAATGACCTAAATTTAGTTTACCAATTCCAAGAATGATTTAGGGAAATAAACTAATTAATAACAATAAAATGATTACTTATATTTATTTGTTAATAACCTAGTTTAAGTTTACCAATTCCAAGAATAACTTCAGGAAATATATTAATAAAATAAAATGCAATAAAATAATGAAATGTTTACTTCTGTTTATTTATGTCTGACCCAATTTGTTGAAGTAGGTTGATGACTGTGGTTCTAGTTATTGTTGTTCTTGATATATTAATTGTTGTTGTTGTCAAGATCGTGCAGTTATTACTGTGGGTGTAGTTGTTGCTGCTGTTGTTGGTTTGATTGGTGACTGTAGGTTACTCGAGATCGTGTAGTTATTACTGTGGGTGTAGTTGTTGCTGTTGTTGTTGGCGACCGTAGTTAACTCCTCCCCCCTTAGACTAGAGTGAGGGCCACAAAGAATCTGCAGGTGGACAAACGATACTTTCAATTGTATACGTGTTTGGTGTGTATATGATTTTTATTCTTTTTACTATGCATGTTGATGTTATAACAATTATTAGAATAATTTTAGGAAATATAATTAAATAATATTTATTATAGAATAATTAAAGGAAGACATCATGTCGTGATCACTGAATTGGTATGCTTTCAACTTTTGCAAGTTAAGTTCTTCTATAATTGTTTGGGTATTGTTACATTGATGTGTTCTTTATATGTTTGTTGTTTGTCTTCGTATGTCAATCCGTTGATAGTTATTGTGCATTTTTCAAAATATAGTAGTGTTGTATTACTCACATTAAATGGTTTACTGCAATCTGATTCTACGAGTGTTGTTGGTATATTGATGAATAGAATAAAGTTGGTATATGGTCTCCAATCTTCCTACATCCCTTAATTTACATCTCGGTGCAGCTTTCGTATTAAATTACCCATGCATGACGATTTTTCCATCGACTCACTTCTTACAGGGTTGCGACAGACATAAATATCTCTTAGTTTGAAACATTTATCTTGATAATAGTTAATTGAGTTGTTGTTATAAGCTATATATTTAGTTGACACTATTTGTGTAGTTATATTTATTGTTAAAGGTATAATATGAGCGTAATAAAAGTTTCCTTCTGAAATCTTGGAATTTTTATGTTAAATATTATATTTGAATTATTGTGATATGCTTGTAATTCAAGCATTTCATACAATTGTTCTACAGAATATATTTTATGTGTTTGATCATTTATTAGTTCATAGATATTTTCTATTTCTTTGTGATTCAATATAAATTTATATAATACTTAATTTTGCTAACACAATGCTTTCCGCTATATTGTTTATTTGATTTGTTAATAAGTCGATATTATAACTGATTCTATTTAAATATTGAATTTTTGAAATTAAAACATTTTCTTTATTTATTTTGTTAGAAAAGTTTTCTTGTGTGTTTTTTAATGTTCTTGTAATTTTGCTTTGTTCGTTATTTATCTGTGTGGTAATGTTACTAAATCTTTGAATCATTTCTGTGTTTAGTGTAGTTTGTTTTGTAAATGTTTCGTTAATTTTGTGTTCTTTTTCGATTAGTTCTCTAAGTTGAGAATTAATTATTTTCTCGTCACTATCATCCATATTACCCGTAATATATTTAATTGCTGAACCCAATCCATTAAATAGACCACGTTTTTGTCTTTTGAAAGGTAGTAAATTGTCAATTTTGTCTCTTAATTGATTTAGTTTTAGTTTTGTGATTTCTAATGAATCTTTAGTTTCAAAGTCTTGTTCGAATATGTTTAGTGTTTCCATAATCTTTTCTGTAGTGTTAATATAGTCATTAATATCTATTATATGGATTAGGTTCTGATAGTGATCTATTATTTTACCGTTACCCAACTTTAGTTCTATAATGGCCGATTCATTGTCTATTAGTTGTGTACTAAGCCTTTGGGAGTGAACCACAGAAAATCTAGGAAGAAAGATATAATAATTAGTACTTTATATTAGATTTTCTTTATATTAAAGTTCCTTTTCTTTTTATTCTGCTCTTAATTTTTGACTTGTGAATTTTCTGATTTTTATCTGAAATAAGTGTTATTTTCCTATCAACTTGGACTCTATGTTTGGAAAATCGAGGCGTAATCTTATTCCTTCTATTTTCCTTTCGATATATTATATCGTTTGGCTGTAAGCTTATAGGTTGTTTCCTATTCGTATTTAATTTTTCTATTCTATTTTTGACATTAGATTGTAGTTCCTCCTTAATTTTCGGGTAAATTATTTGTTGATATTCATTCAATTTACGTAGATACTCATGTTCCCCATTTAATTTTATTGTTTCGTTAAATATGTGTGGTCTGCCAAAGAATAATTCATACGGCGTTAATTTTGTTGCTGAGTGCACTGAGTTATTGTATGTAATAAGGACTTCTGAGAAAATTTCCTCATGATCCATGGAGAGTTTGTTTTCTTTCTTGTTGGCTAGTATTATTCGATATAACTCCGTAAAAGTTGAGTGCAATCTTTCGGCAGGTGCATTACTAGAAGATTGCTGAAATGAATTAATATGTAAAGCAATATCGAATTGTTTACAAAAGTCCTTAAAGATGATGGCCGTAAATTCTTTTCCCTGATCACATACGATTTTTTCGGGATGCCATAGGTACCAATGAAAGTCTTCATAGATTTAACTATATTCAAACTAATTTTAGCAGCAATTGTGAGTCCCGTTGCGAATTTGGAAAATTTATCAATAATAGTTAATATATGCTGGTTATTGACGTGATAGATGTCTATGTGAAGAATATCTAATGGTTTGTCTGGTGTTTCTGGGTTCTGGAAAACTAATTTCTGTGGGTGTCTATCATATTTTAGTGTTTGACATGTATCACAATCATTAATTATTTGGCTTATCTTATGCCTCATCAGCGGGAAAAAATATTCCTTTTTTAAGTGTAAATACGTTTCCTCAATTCCACGATGGTTGCTATTTTGATGATATTTCCTTATAATCTCATCTTGTTCGTCATTATCGGTAATATCCCTTATTCTGAGTGTACAACGTATTAATCGGTATTGCTTAATATTAGCGAAATATGCGGAGTAAATTTTCTGTATTATACGAAAAACATCATCGTTTGTATAAATTGCTACGAGTCTATTTGGTTTAATAAATTTGGTAAAGATTTTTATTATTGAACCTTCATCAAAGGCCGGTGATCTGACTACCTGTTTTAACTTATTTTTGAAAGGTACTTCAACCGTAACTTTTGATTCCTTATGTACTTCAAGTATTAATTGAATGCTAAATTCATTTAGAGGTGTCTCCGAAATTGAAATACCATCGTCTAAATTCTCTTCTGCAGAGTTTACTGTACTTCCACTAGTGCCGAGAGTAGAAAAAGCCTCATGATTGTTTACGTCCGGTCTTATTCTACTTAGTGCATCAGCGTTTGAATTCTGTACCCCTTTTTTATAAACTATCTCATAGTCGAATTCCTCTAATTTCAACCGCTAACGTACTAGTTTTGAATTGGGTTCTTTTAGCCCCATTATCCATGTTAACGGTCCATGGTCTGTGACTATCTTGAATTTGTGACCGAAAAGGTAAGGTCTAAAGTATTTTGTAGCCCATACCATAGCCAACAGCTCTTTTTCGATTGTGGAGTAGTTAGTTTCTGTGCCACTTAATGTTCTGCTAGCATAACAGATAGGTTTATCACTCCCTATTTTTCTCAGAGACAATATAGCCCCTAGTGCATAGTTGCTAGCATCTGTGGTTAAAATTAAATCTTTAGAAAAATCCGGGTGTTGTAATATAGGATCATTACAAAGTAGATTTTTACACATTTCAACAGTTTTCCTGTAATCTTCAGTTAGTTTTATCTCATTCCCTTTCTTCAGACAAACTGTTAGTGTCTTCGTTAATTTTGCAAAATTAGGAATGAATTTCCTGTAATAGCCCAATAAACCCAAAACGGATTTGAGTTGTTTCGGAGTTCTTGGTGTCGGAAATTCTTTTACAGCACTTATTTTTCCGGGGTTTGGCTTAATACCTTCAGTAGAAACTATTTGTCCCAAGAATTCTATTTCCTTTCGTAAGAATTCTGATTTATCCAATTGAATTTTAAAGTTCAAGTTTCTCAATCTTTTAAAGGCCAATTCTAAATTGTTAATATGTTCTTGTAAAGAAGTCGCAAAGATAATGATGTCATCTAAGTAAACCAGACATATTTTCCCCACTAATTCCCTAAGAACATTATCCATGACCCTTTGGAATGTAGAAGGTGCATTTTTTAGCCCGAATGGCATTCTAATAAATTCATAATGCCCCCCTTCAACTGAAAATGCAGTTTTCGGAATGTCTTTTGGTTCCATTTCGATTTGGTGGAAACCGCTGGCCAGATCAACAGTGGAAAAGTACATACATCTACCTAATTTATCTAGAAGTTCGTTGATATTCGGGATAGGGTATTTATCCGTAATAGTTTTCTCGTTCACCTTTCTATAGTCAATTACTAATCTGCATTTCTGTTTTCCACTAGCATCTTTCTTCTTCGGTACTATCCAGACAGGTGAACTCCAAGGTGAGTAGCTTGGTCTAATTATGTTCTGTTTTAGCAACTTAGTAATTTGTTCTTGTACTTCCGCCTTGTGAACGTACGGGTATCTATAGGATTTTGTATATATCAGTACATCATTTGTTGTTGGTATACTGTGTCTGATTTTATTCGAAAATGTCAGCTCTTGACCCTCTTTGTAAAAAACATCCGAATATTTCCTACATGATTTTAATAGAAGTCTCCTTTCTTCTTGGTTGAGGTGACTAATACGTAATATGTCTTTTATGTCAATATCTTCGCTGTTATCAAATGTTCTAAGTTCTACAGTATTTACCTCAAAATATTGCTGATTACAATACTCTTGTGTTTTTAAAGGTTGATCGAAATATACAGTTCCTGAGGAATTACTTAAGTTTGTTACCTCTATCCAGCTAAACCAGTTTTTTGCTGTATCAATACCAGCTGAAATGACTAGGTTCTCATTAATAAAGGTTTCCGTAATAAAGATATCCCCTGATTTGACATCGACGGGTAACCTAATCAACATTCTTGTATTTGGTTCAATTGGGATTTTGCCAGAACAAACATTTGGCTTATGGTATAGTGGAATTGATGAATATTTTGTTTCTAATACATTCTTCTGTAAATCGATCTTAGCTCCTATGTTGCATAAATAGTCAATTCCTAAAAGACCATCGAAGTAATTGTGAAATTTGAATAATAATAGTGAAAGTTTTCCGTCCTGATTAACTTCCTTAAATATTGGCAGTATTACTAATTTATCTATTATATGTTTCTCTAAAACGGTTTTTATAATTGTCGGTTTACATTTGATATGTTGTGTTTGGTCTACATGTTCTGGGGTAATAAATGAAGTCGAAGCCCCAGTATCTATTGGGAATTTAAGAAGTTTATTATTAGGAAAATTGATTTTTATGTAAACTAACTCAGATCCGTGCTTATTCATGTCTAAGTATCCCGTGGGCTTTGTGAGGCGGATTCCTGAAAATTTACTTCCTCTTCCACGTTAGTCAGTTCGTATTCTTCCCTTATTTCATGCATTTTATTAATTTCCATATCCGACTGTCTTCTAGTTTGAGAGCTCGGGCTCTGTTTGATGCTTGGGAAAGAATTCTTGTTCCTTAGGTGAGTAAACCCACTTGATATGTCCATTGGTTCCGGTTGTGGAAGCCTTGGTATATTATTACCTATGAACGTTTGTCTTTGATGATTGAAATTATTACTGTGGCTGTTATTAAAAGACGGTTGTCTTTGTTGCTGATTGTACATGTTATTATTTGGGCTCGTATTGCGAATACCCATTCTTTGTGTGACCGTGGGTACCAAAGTATTACTGTTCCCATATTGATGGCCATTGTAACTTGGTCTATTGTAATAACGATCCCTTAGATATGGGTAATTATTTTGCCTATATTGGTTATTATATCTATTAGAAAAGTTGCGAGACGGCCCTTGTTGATAGTAGATATTTTGCTCTTTGATGCAAAAATCCAAGGCTTCAGCCAATGAGTTTGGTCTCATGGCTCTTATTGTTGCCCCTAATGGATCCTTTAATCCCGTAACAAAAGAGTTCAGACACATTTCCCCATAAAGTGACTTTTTGGCATCTATTACGTTTTTGTCCGATTCGTGTAACAATATATTATTACAAAGAGCCGATTGTAGTTCTACAACTTCGCTATAAAATTTTTCGAATGGTTTGCCATATTGTTTTAAGTTGTGCAGGTCTTTTATCAGAGAAGTTTCTGAACGCTTATCAGAATAATGCGTTATCAAATTTCAATTAATGTCGTCCCAATTCAACGGTGTACCATACATATTAAGCACTTCGTTTGCTTGACCTTCAATTTTGTTGCGTATAGCCCTTAAAAGAATTTGCCCATATGGGGTTTTATCTGTTCCCTTAATAAACAAAAGAATCTCTTCTACGTTATTTAGGAATTCATATAGAAGTCTGGGATTACCATCGAATGTCGGTAACTGTTTGATGGCATCCGGTATTCTTAGTGATTGGAAAACGTCCATCTGTACTGCCGCCAAACCTGAAGAAGCAGGTGGGACAGTTCCAGACGTAGGTTGATCACAAAATTCGTTATTCATTACAATTAATTCTTCTGTTTCAGTAATTGAAGTTAAACTTTTAGTTTTAAACAATTTAGGTATGTTATAAGGTGAAAACCTCTTTTTTGGCATTAATTATATCTCGGTTTCGAGTTTAAACTCGATTAAAGAGAAATTCTACTCTCTTTATGTATATAAAAAAAATGATAAAGATATAATGTATATAAAGTATGCAACTTACATTGATATTAATAACAAGATCATGCCCTTGGTGTAGTTAGCCTGAGATGATTATTAAGCAACCTTGTAATCGTTTCCTTTCCCGTAGTAGGTTCTCGGAAGCAGGTGACACTTTGCGAAATTATATTAGGTGTAATGTTCCTCTCAATTTATAAAAGGTTATTTCACTATTTTTCCAATATTATATTAGTTCTTTTCTTTTTAATTTCTTCTCTAATTATATTTATTCAATTAATATGATACTCACTCATATTCTACCCCCAAATTTGTATTAATCTCTTTTTTTATATTCTTGAAAAGTTATTTTTTATTTGCACTATATTTTCATTAGTATCTTTGTGCGATACAAAGATTTTCTTCTTCTTTTTTTTTTAGTATTTTTGTGCGATACAAAAATTGTCTTCTTTTTTTTTTCTTTTAGTATTTTTGTGCGATACAAAAATTTTCTTATTTCTTCTTGAATATATTTTATTCCTCTTTTTTTTATTCAAATTTTTATGTTAATTCTTCCTTTTACACTTTTAAATATAATTTCAATGTATAACACTACTACCGCCTTTTCGACTGCGCCAGATGTAGTATGGCATTGAAACGAATACTTTTGTTGGTTGATTAATAATGATACAATTTTATTTACTTCAACTATTTATAACATTTAATTGCAATTTACTTAATTTTACTAATTCTAAGTGTAAACTAACAATAAAATGCTTACTTATATTTATTTATTAATGACCTAAATTTAGTTCACCAATTCCAAGAATGATTTAAGGAATTAAACTAATTAATAACAATAAAATGATTACTTATATTTATTTGTTAATAACCTAGTTTAAGTTTACCAATTCCAAGAATAACTTCAGGAAATATATTAATAAAATAAAATGCAATAAAATAATGAAATTTTTACTTCTGTTTATTTATGTCTGACCCAATTTGTTGAAGTAGGTTGATGACTGTGGTTCTAGTTATTGTTGTTGTTGATATATTAATTGTTGTTGTTGTCAAGATCGTGTAGTTATTACTGTGGGTGTAGTTGTTGCTGCTGTTGTTGGTTTGATTGGTGACTGTAGGTAACTCGAGATCGTGTAGTTATTACTGTGGGTGTAGTTGTTGCTGTTGTTGTTGGCTTGGTTGGTGACCGTAGGTAACTAGCGCTATTAGAAATTAAAAAGTTCCGGAACATATGGTCCAGATGGTGTTCCTAGCTGTATCCTGCAACAGTGTTTATATCCATTAGTTATGCCTTTAACATTCTTATTTAATATATCGCTATCATTTATTATGCCGTTGTTTCACTCCGGAAATAGATCAAACATCTCAAACTACAGATGTATTGCTAAATTAAGTGTTATCCCGAAACTTTTCGAGAAAATTATAACAGACCATCTATCACATCATTTATCTTCTTATTTGTCACCGCTCCAACATGGATTTAGAAAAGGACCCTCTACTGCTACTAATCTTTTGGAATTTACATCTTACGTAATAGATTCGTTCTGCTCAGGTTACCAAATCGACACTATTTATATAGACTTTAGCAAGCCATTTGATAAAGTAAACCATGACCTTCTTATATCTAAATTAATATTAGTTGGCTTTTCTCCGGTTCTTCTATATCGATATCGACATATCTTAAGGACAGACATCAATGTGTTTTGCTTAGAAATCGTAAATCTAAAACTATTTCTATAACTTCTGGAGTTCCACAAGGTAGCCATTTGGGTCCTTTATTGTTTCTCATATTCATTAATGATCTATCTGTATTCACCATTCAAACATACTAATGTACGCTGATGATGTAAAGCTTTTCCTTACGATGTAAAGCTTTTCCAAACAGATTTGAATAAACTCAACCGATGGTGCAATCTAAACTTCATGAAGTTAAACTTAAAGAAGTATAAATACATGTCGTTTCACAGAGGATTATCCATAAAATGTACCTACAGAATTAACGACTATGCAGTTCAAAAAGTCGATTTATTTCTTGATCTTGGTGTACTACTGGACACTAAGCTAGCTTTCAACCCTCACATCTCCCAGATTATAAATAAAGCTAAAGGAGTTCTTGGTTTTATTAAACGTTGGGAAGAGGAATTTGACGATCCGCATGTTATAAAGCAACTATATACTTATCTTGTAAGACCCATTTTGGAATATGGATGTGTGGCATGGGAACCGCAATATGAAGTTCATACTAAGAACAATTTTCTGTTCAAAAACAGTTTTTGATATATTGTCTTAGAAGTCTACCCTGGAATACAAATGCAAATCTTCCATCACATGAAAGTCGCCTATCTCTTATCAAGCTCCCTACATTAAAATCTAGAAGAAAATGTATGAATGTTTCATTTATTTTAAACTTAATCAACGGTATTACTCTTTCCGACGTACTGCTGGGTAAAATTGAATTTATAATTCCACAACGCCCGACAAGATATTACATACCCCTCAAGCTACAATATTTTCGCACTAATTATGGTAACTCTAATCCATTTCGTCGAATATGTGCAGAATTCAACAACCTTTACGACTTAATTGATTATTCATCCCATCCTGACACCATTAAAAGAAATATCATTAATCACTTGAATAATTAGTTTTATATACGTATCTCAATTATACTCTTTAGATTTAAACTTAATACTGTATTAAAATATTTTCAATGGCCTGTAAGAGTTTTTTCATAGGGTGATTAAAAAAAATATAAAAAATAAATGCATATACGTACATATGTATATTTTAAAGTATTGAAAAACAAGCAATTTATTTATATGTGATTATATTGTGAATTTTAATTGAAGTATCTGATTTCTGTATTCATAAGATTGCTGTTTTATTAAGAAGATTTGTTGATTTAAGAATTTTGTAATGTTTTGTCTTTAATAAAATATGTTTTGTTGTTAAAAACGCAGTTTTTTCATTTGACGTTCTTATGACAATTTCAATAAGCTATATTGACGATAAAGACGATTTTCGCCTAAAAATATGACGATATTGCCTCTAAAAAATCTGGTTGCGAGGCCTAGTGAATGGTTTTTTTCTACAACAGATGTGATCAGGTAGCAAATTTTCGCAAATCGAGTTCACACGTACTTTTATTCTCTTTCATTTAGCCTTATTTGAAACAAATTTTTGCTTATATTCATACTATTTTTTCTGAAACAAACAATAAAAACACCATATAATAGCATAGTAGTATAAATATATTTCTATTTAGAGCACTCAAAACAGGCCTTGCAATACTTCCCTGTGAATGAGAGTGTTTTTCAGGAAAATATTTTATTTCACGCTTGCAAAATAAAAAATCGTAATAGGGCCCATTACACTGGCGTACATGATGGCCGACATGCTCGACAACGTACCAAATCTCCTGGTGTAGTAGCATGTCGTGAGACATGTTGGTCGGTTTTAAAAAATTTTTGATTTTCTGATGTTCATGGCGTACCAACATACTGGAGTAATAACGTGTCGGTCGTACTTCATGTAAAAATTCAGTTCACTTGTTGCCGTTGCCGTTGACGTTGCTGTGCGTTGATCGGAAAGTTGCAAAAAAAATGTCTTTCAGTATCGTTAGTTTTTGGGAAGAATTAATTGAATTATATAAAAACCTGCCGCAAATGTGTAAAAAAAACATCAGATATATACCACAATATGCAATTAAATATTATTGGGTACAATAAATTAAATTTTATCTTCGTTTTCGTCCTCTTGTAATTGTATATAATTGATAACCATCGCCGGTACAACTTTCCGCTTCTTTGACATGCTTTCGCTTAAAAAATTTCTGTATACTGAACAGAAGTGAGGCCATTTTGGCATTTTCGCAGCTAGATATAGCATTTTTTTTAAATTAGCTGTACATATTCCATTTTAGAGCTATCATTTTGTGTATATATATATATATATATATATATATATATATATATACATAGCATTTTTTAGCATTCTTTATTTTAATCAAAAGATTTATTTATTCAAAATAGTAATTAATCTTAATTTAAAAATCTGCGGAAGAGATTACAGCTTTGGAGTATCAGTGTCAGAAACTAAATTCATATGAATGGTTAAATAGGAATTCAACAGTTGAATTTTTGGTGAATGTATATGAATATAATAATGCACTAAATGAAAGTCCCCTCAGCGAATTAGCCACTTTTGCAATGAAGTTCTAGGTTTTTTCATTTAGCAACGCGTTTTTAGTGGCATGAATCTCATAAGATCGAAAATTGGAAATAGAATGATGTAAACACTATGAATTCGCTAGTTTATATTAGGCAAGTTTTAAAATAACGAATGATCTCATTAAAAAATGTGATAAGAATGTATTATAATGATATATCGAAAGAAGCTGAAGAATATTGGATGACGTATTTAATTTATAATTTTAAAATATGTTATATAAATTGTATTGAAATACTAATTAAAAGCCATTTGTGGTTGAAGTTTGATTTTTTCTTAATCTTATAATAATTTAGTGTGATATTGAATTTAGTTATACCTCTTCTTAAAAAAAAAACATTTTGTTCATGAATATACATAAATATGTACATATACTTCAATATTTATTCTGTTATTTTTTAATCAGTTTGTTTCATTGAAATGATGTGCAATAACTGTTTATAAGGAAGCATTATGAAAATTAATCCACTTATAAAAATATATTCACAAAAGTTAATAAAATTGAAATTTTAGCATTATTATTTTGCAGTTTAGGATCATTTATAGCATTTTTTAGCATTATTTTAAAGCCAGTTTAGCTGTAAAATATTTTTATATGGCCACACTGGTACTGAAGTAAGTTCGATAGTGTAATAGCAAAACGTAAACCTCGCCGTCGCGCATGTCGGCCAACATGTACGCCAGTGTAATAGCCCTATAATAGGGCTATTACACTGACGTACATTTTGCCAACATAGTCGACAACGTACCAAATCTCCTGGTGTAATAGCATGTCGTGAGACATGTTGGTCGGTTTTCAAAAATTTTTAGAGCTGTGCCGAACTTCAGCAAACGCTCGTTTTTGACAACAACCTCTAATCAAACCCATTTAAATTACATGGGTTTGATAAGAGGTTGTTGTCAAAAACGAGCGTTTGAGAGCGTTTGATGAAGTTCGGCACAGCTCCAAAAATTTTTGATTTTCTGATGTTCGTGGCGTACCAACATACTGGTGTAATAACGTGTCGGTCGTACTTCATATAAAAATTCAGTTTACTTGTTGCCTTTGCCGGTGACGTTGCTGTCCGTCGATCGCAAAGTTGCCAAAAACATGTCTTTCAGTAACGTTAGTTTTTGGGAAGAATTAATTGAATTATATAAAAATCTGCCGCAATTGTGTAAAAAAAAATATCATATATATATACCACAATATGCAATTATATATTATTGGGTACAATATATTAAACTTTATTTTCGTTTTCCTCCTCTTGTAATAGTATTTCATTGATAACAATAGCTGCTACAACTTTCCGGTTCATTGCCATGCTTTCGCTTCAAAAATTTTTGTATAATGAAGTACGCCATCAGCGTTCGATAGTGTAATAGGAAAACGTAAACTTCGCCGTCGAGCATGTCGGCCAACATGTACGTCAGTGTAATAGGCTTATTATGGCTGCAGAAATTAATCCATTTTTTTCGAAAAGAGAGCACTGTTCTTGGGAAATTGGAAAAAAACTACAAGCGGACACTTCACTCATAAAAGTTTTATTGCAATTCACAACAACTTTATACTGTTTGTTTTTCAAAATTATAATCTTTAAACTTTTTTTAAATTTAATTGTTATCAATTTTATTGATACAAATTATAAAACACAACTCTTTCACACCATATGTATTCAAAGGTATGACGTCATACAAAGCAGTTGGGCGTATGTGATTATAACAGAACTGCACAATTCTTTATCTGTTTACTTTGTAACATGGTGAGTGCACTATCTTGTTTTTCTTGTATCAGGCTGCTAGAGAATGAAACATTTGAGAGAGAGAGAGAGAGTTCATATAATTTTAGGTTTCTTTTTCAAGTCTTTTGATTTACCAAACGAAACGAGTTTAGTTTGGCTCTGATCGTGAAAACCTAGCGTCATACGCAATGAAACGAGTTTTGTATACATAAAGATAGAAAGTGTATTAAAAATTTAATATTATACGTCTAAAATAAAATAGTTAATTTCTGCTTCTATTGTAAAGCAACCAAAAAGTGTTAAGGTATATATGCAAATAAAATTTAACTACAATTTTCCGGAATATTAACTGGATCCCAAAGAGATTGTTAATATAAAACACATTAAAAAACTATAATCTAATAAGTAAATGAAAGTAACAAGTATAAAACTTATGTGAATTATTTATTTGTACTGTAACTTGATGTGCCATTAATTGTTAACATGTTGACTTGTGATATGCGGAAAAGTGAAATCACTTAGATCAAAGACTATAATATAAAGATGTTGCACGCCATATATTTATTATTAAAATTTAAAAATTTTGTGCTTCTCTATTATGCGGGGGACAAGTATGTAGCAACGACATCCAATGGCTTATTTATTCTCTTTCTAATGATATTTTGCATAACTTAATATATTTTCTTAGACTGTTGTTATGTATTTACATATGTATGTATATATGTACATACATACATACTTATGGCTGTTATAATAATTTTGTCATAATATTGCAAAGACCGAAAAAAACTGTCCTTTTCTTGTTTTGCCTTTTCCAACATACATACATATGTACATATATTTTCAATTTCTTTAATGTTTAGTCGACACACTAAACACGGTTCGATGAAAACAACGTACATATGTTACAAACATGGAATATATATGCTTATTATAATAACTTTACTGCGTAAGGATTCTTCATGGGAGACCTATGTACATAAAAATTGCATCAAATATTGCACATTAATAATATACACGTGTATGTATGTAGGTATTAACACTTCGGTGCGAGTCGATAAATATTTCTTTCAATAAAAAGTAAATACGTATTCTTTTCCCTACATTAATACATGCATTTGTAAAGCACATTTTCTTATTCACATACAGTGTGGCCATATCAGCTCTTTTGGAGCTAAATTTAGCTTTGTTTTTATACCCTTCACAAAAATGTGAGAGGGTATATTTAGGTTTGTCATTCCGTGTGTAATTTCTTCGATATCAATATGCGACCAAATAAAGTATATATATTTCGGATCCTTATGAATAGCGATGACGATTGAGCCATGTCCGTCTGTCCGTCTGTCTGTACGTGAAAGCCCCCAGAAGAGCTAGGGACTTCATTTTTGGACTGATCGATTGGAAGTGAGCTAACTTAGAGTGGTATTGAAATACAGAAAAATCGGAAGGACGGTTCCAGAGCTGCGAAGCTTACACCTATTTCTAGACGCAAAATTAACACCAAAAACCGATTATTTTTTGCTTATTTGAAAATTGAACCTATTGAATCCTATACCTTGGGACTCCTCAATTGTCCATTTAAAACTAAAAAATTTTTTTTGGTACATTCAGTGTTTTGTGGTACATATAATAAATGTTTAAAAATTTAAAGTTTTTCTTAAATAAAACCGTTTTTAGTGTAATGAAGATTTGCATCCATTGAAAAAATTAAAAAATTTAAAGTTCCCATCCAGGGTTAGGAAATTCAAATTTTTTATACAATAAGCTAACCAAAAATCAACTGACGTCATTTTTCCTGGTTAAAATTACTTTTTATTTCGGCAAAACGAAATTGGTATTAAGAATTAAAAAAAAATCAAAATTTCGATTCCAGGGTTCGGTACTGCAATATTTTGTAGTACATGAAAGTAACGAAAGTAGCAACAAATTTGTAATTTTTCTTAAATAAAACCGCTTTATACATCATGAAGACTTCCATTAGTAGCAAATAATTTTAAAAAATTAAATTTTCGATTCCAAGGATCGGAAATTGAATATTTTTTTTTACGCATTCGGTATTTTGTGGTACATATAATAATTAAAATGTTTAAAAATTTAAAGTTTTTCTTAAATAAAACCGTTTTATACATCAGGAAGATTTGCATAGATGGAAAAAAAATTAAAAATTTAAAAATTCTTATCCAGGGTTAGGAAATTTTAATATTTTTTGTACATTAAAATAACTAAAAATCAACTAAAGTCGTTTTATCCTGGTTAAAATTATTTTTTGTCCTGTTAAAACAGAATTGGTTTCAAAATTTAAAAAAAAAACTAATTTCGATTCCAGGGCTCGAAAACTGATATATATTGTAGTACAAGAAAGTGACAGAAATGGTTACAAATTTGTAGTTTTTCTTAAATAAAACCACTTTATACATCATGAAGACTTGTATGGGTAAAAATTATTTTAAAAAGTTTTAATTTTCGCCTCTAGGGATCGGAAATTGAAATATTTTTTGGGCACATTCGGTATTTTGTGGTACATATAATGACTAAAATATATAAATATGTTAAGTTTTTCTTAAATAAAACCGTTTTTGGTAACATGAAGATTTGTATGGATGAAAAAATATTTTTTATTTAAAGTTCCCATCCAGGGTTAGGAAATTTGAATTTTTTAATACAATAACATAACCAATAATCAATTAACGTCGTTTCTTCTTGGTTAAAATAATTTTTTATTCTGGCAAAACAAATTTGGTATCAAAAATTAAAAAAAAAAAAATAAAAATTTCGTTTCCAGTGTTGGATACTGCAATGTTTTGTAGTACATGAAAGTGACAAAAATTGTTACAAATTTTAGTTCTTCTTATATAAAACCGCTTTATACATCATAAAGACTTGCATTGGTAAAACATTATTTTAAAAAATTTAGTTTTCGTCTCCAGGGGTGGGAAATGTTATTTTTTTTTTTGGTACATTCGGTATTTTACATTATGCTAAAAAAATTTTTAAAAATTAAAATTTCTTTTCCAAGGGTGGGAAATTTGGAATATTTTTTAAGTAACCAAAAAACGCAACTGAAGTTGTTTTTATTTTTGCTAACTGAAACTATTTTATAAATTAGAAAGCAGACGTACGTTAGTGAAGGGTATATAAGATTCGGCACAGCCGAATATAGCACTTTTACTTGTTTAATGTTTAGCTGGAAATATTTAATTTAGCTCTTGGCTTTTTTAAATTTTTTTTTAACAATGTTTAGCTTTTTCTTTAATTTCAATATCGTGTTATATACATATTTCTATTTCAGAATAAATAACAGAATATTTGCCTAATAAATAATTTTATGTTGTTATTGACTCAATGTACCTTATTTCATAGAACTGTATACATATATATATATATATATATATATATATATATATATAATTTTTATACCTACATAAACAACATTTAAGGTATAAAAATATAGATATAATGAAATATATATATATATATATATATATATATATATATATATATTGCAAAGCTATAAAAAATATGGATTTATTTATTGGGTTTAAAATTCATTATTCAGATTAGAGTAAACACTTTTTACTCTCTTTAATGGTCGCTAGTCTAAATCCCATTAACATTTTACAACCGGCAAATCAATTATGGAAGTGCTACATCTTTAAGGCAAAATGAGCGAGACGCAACGCGAAAATTGTGAAAATGCTTAATTGAATGCTGAAAAACGCAACGCAGCGCAGCCTACCTACAGAAAATTGAATTTTACGCAGAAATACGCAAGGGTGATGGCATGTATGTATGTTGAATGAGAGTGCGGCACAAAAGCTTTTTTTTGTACTTCTTGTTTGGTTTGATATTTGAAAATATAGTTGATACATTTGAAAATATACATAGCGTATTCAATAAATTAATTTGCTATATAATTTAATTTAATTTTTAAAATCACAAAAGAATGTAAATATTTTTGTACAATAGTAGGTTAATGTTATACACACGTATGTATATGCAGATATATGAACGCATGGTCATAAATTAATTTGGCACCAAATTCCTACATATGTAATTTATGTATGTACATGCAGGCAAATGTGTGGATAATGTTTAGCAACCAGTGCGATGCTATTGAGACTACCCGATAACAATAAACACAATCTTGCAGTAATGCATGTCAGAAAAATTCGAAACCATGTTCATGACTGAGGGAGAAGTCAATCTCGGGATCTAAGGCATCGTAGTCTTGTGTTCACTACTTTAGCCAGAAGTACCCTTATAAAATATATGCATTAGTAAAATTATAATTTAGCTATACATATAATGAAGATGTTACATCAATCGCAAGTTTGAAATAAAGTATTGTACTATTTATACAATTTCGTTCGTTTTCTGTACAAGCGCAAAAGGAAAGTGCCATCACTCTTTCAAGCAAATGTTTTGATTTTTTGTTTTTAAATGATAAACACCATAAGCTAAACAGTATTCTGTGACATTTTGCACAAACGTAAAAAGTTTAAACAAATAAACATATATTTTCCATGTCCATTTTACAATATACATATCTCCTTTTTTAATGTTATCACTCAAATAACTTTAAATACTACAATTTGTAGTATGTACATATATATATGTACCTACACAATTTTTTTCTGTAAAAACATATGGTGCGTTTTTAAGCATTCTATAAGCGGAATTGCGTTAGCACTTGCGCTGCGCTTGCGTTTGCGCTTGCGATTTTAGCGTCTGGCTAATGGAGCCTTTATATTATAGAGTCTTTGCTTAGATGCTTGTAATTACGGTGACAAAACGTATGATTGGACATACTTATTAATGTTTGTATACTGTACCAAATATACATATACCTATGTATACAAATATACAAACACACACACATATATATATATATATATATATATATATATGTATATATATGGATATATATATATATATATATATATATATATATATATATATAAATAAAATAAGTTGCATTGTGTTAGTAATTGATGTTCTCCAGAATGCGTGAACCGATTGAAAGTTGACGTCAATCGCGTGTATTAGTTTATGACTTATAGCCATTTTAGTGAACAATGCAATCATTTCGAAATATTTGAGTTAATATTTTGAAAAACCGAAATACAATTCGTTTTTAAGTTCATTACAATTAAATTTGGGTCAAATCATAAATTTAATTTATATACTTACCTTTCCTAAATCGCAACTTCAGAGATCTATGAAAAAAATTTCATATAAATACAACACTAAAAACATAAATATTTATATACATTATGCACAGCCCACGTCATACTTATGTGCGTTATTACGGTCGACCAGATTTATTTATAACAATTACGTGTAATCCGCAATGGAGTGACATTAAAGATAATTTATTCGCTGGCCAAAGTCCTACCGACCGCCATGATATCACTTCCCGTGTTTTTAAGCAGAAATATTACTGGCGTAGTAGTGTTGTACAAGTCAGCCGATACTGTTACCAATGAAGAAGATGTTTTGAATTATCCAACAGAATTATAGAATTTGTTGGACTTACCAGGATTGCCTCCTCATAATCTCCAACAGAAAGTTGGAGCCACTATTATTATGCTTCGTAATATCAATCAACCCCGTTTGTGTAATGGTACAAGACTTGCGCCAATGAAATGCATATAGACATTGCTTAACCACCCAACAAATAAATTTCATATTATAATAGTACAATGACAATATGTCAAAAAATTAGTTTATATATATATATATATATATATATATGTATCCTAAATTTTAGATTTTGTCAACCTTTCTGATATTCCTGGGATGTATGTTAAAGATTTAAATAATTTTTTTCTCTATTACTATTAGTATTTTTTGTTCTTCTATTTCTATATTGTGATATTAATTTATTTATTATATGATTAGGAAAATTGTTATTTTGTAATATATTTATAACTTTCTTTTTATTGCTATAGTGAAATTGTTTGTCACTTATATTTGGAACCCTTTCTATAAAATTGCTAGCTGTGTTTATAACAATGTGTCTACGATGTTTTGAATATTAATAATTTCATCTTCCCGAAGTAGTAGGTTTCTGGAACAAATTTATTATTAATTTATTACCTTTCCTAATAATTAAAGTATCTAAATAAGTAAGTTTCAAGTCCTTTTCCTTTTCAGCTGTATATTTAATGTTCGAATTAAAATCATTCACTGCTGATAACATATTATCTATCTCAGATGAATGAATAATGCAAAATAAATCATCTACATATTTTGTCACTGTTTTAGGTTTTATATTAAGTTTTTGAATTTGTCTAATAATTCCTCCATTACTATATCTGCTATTATTGGAGATGCTGGTGACCCTATAGAAAGACCACTTTGTTGCTTATATACATTGCTATTATATTGAAAATACCTATTATCTTCTATGCAAAATTTTAAAATATGCTAAAATAAACATTTGTCAATCCGTGTATACCTTGTTATCATTTCCCATTTGTTTTCAATTTTATTAATTGCAAAACCAATAGGTACACTTGGGAATCATATCATTTTCCAGATTTTGAAAATGTTTTAGTATTAACTCTTTCGCTACAAGTTTTTACTGGGTCGACGAAAAATTCTGAACTTTCCGATTTCCATTATTATAGATCCCGGGAACAACATCCAACATTCAGTTCTTAAAAATTTTTACCCTAAGTTTGTTTTTTGGAATGTATCCATATGGATACAAAATTCACTAGCGGTGAAGAAATATACAATAATTTTGTTTTTATTCCTATATTGACTTTTTGATTTATTGTTAAATTTTTACCTATTTTGTACATAGAAACCAATTTGTTTAAAGAAAGCTAGCACAAGACTAAAACTTTTTAACTTAAATAATATACAAAAAAATTCACATAAATACATTAACAATTAACCCATGTTCTCGTTATATGCTCATATTATATTTGTTTGTATAATTTGTACACTTTTCTTTTGTTCTGAATTCAATCGGATTACAAGTTGATGGGGCTTATGTCCAGGGATTGACGATACCATTTGGACAGTTGCACCATCAAATCATCTCAGAAGAAATATATTATCGGATCTCTCTGCACGGTAGTCGAAACTTCCACGACCTTCCTTTTTTATTATATATTTTTATTTATCGGCAATATCTGAATCTATAAGGTTCGTAAGAATTTTTTCAATGTCATAATCAAAAATTAATGTTGTTATTTTTACGTTATTGACTTCTATCTTACCAGAACTAAAGAATATGTCTGTATTACAACACCATCAACAGTAACATGATTTAGTTTGTTATATCTTCGCTCTTTACAACTTAAGTTTGTATCCATATGGATACATAGAATTTTCAAAAAATCCTGGTGACTGTATTAATCCCCAAACAAAAAATAATAATAATTGAAGTATTACAACGAATGTTTATCTTGATCTGAGATTTGCTTGTTCTTTTTTTTTTTATTTATCCGAAAGTGTGTGTAATTTAGAAACCAAATAAATGATTTTTTGATAGAAAAAAAATCAACGAAAAGCGTTTTTTAATTGCCATATTTTTAATACATTAAAAAGTATATATAAAGAAATAAATTCTGATAATATCCAAGACTTCAAAAGAGCATAGTCCGTTAAAATATCAATCACTATTATCAAACGGAAGTCGTAAGACACTCTCAAAGATGACTGTATCCATATGGATACATAGGAGCAAAAGGGTTAAATACAGAAAATAACTATAAGCGTCGATTAATGTTAGAAATAATAAACGTACCTTCATCACACAGAATAAATCTTAAAATAGATACAGAAAAATTAGCACAGAATTATATACATTTAGTTAGTAAAAATTGCGGATTTACATAATATTATTGTTAATATTAACTATTATTTTCTAGAGATAATTTATTGTATTATTGTTATTATATATTAACTTATACTAATTGTTACAATTATTGCCTATGGGTATATACATGTACTTATATGTGTGTGGATGTGTATGTAGTTATATATGTACATGTACATAAATGGGTATGTATGTGCGTGTGTATATGCATGTATGTATATATATATATACATATATATATATATATATATATATATATATATAGATATATATATATATATATATATATATATTTTTTTTTTTTTTTTTTGTGTGTGTATGTATATATATGTATGTCGTCGAATGCAATATGTTGAATTTCACTAAATCATACTTTTGCAGGGAAGACAAAAAACTGAATATTTCTGAGAAAAATTCTTTGTTTTAGTTCCGCTTTTATATGATAATAGCACGCAAAAGTTCTCTTCTGATTGCCTGAACGGCATAAGATAAATTGCAGCTGTAGGAGCCCCAACTTTGGTTACAACGCTACAATGAAACAAAATTCAATTTTTCTTACATACAGCCTATTGCATTCGCCACGACGATATATATTTGTTATAAAATTGTTCATAATAATTTGTTAATGTTGAAAAAGTTTGTTTTACTATGTATTGTTAACGTTGAAAAAAATATTTTATATGTTATTGAATTTGAAAAAAAAAATATTGTGATCAGCTTTTTATTTCATGTTTTAAAACCATTTGTCTATAAAATTTTAATAATTTTTATTTCCTGAAGGTGTTAACAAGCTGTTAACGAAATATCGAATAAGAATTAAACTAAATAAAAAACGCCCATAAGCATGATTAATATTATAGTAAACTGATAAGGTCAATAAAGATAAATAAACATATATATATATATATATATATATATATATATATACATATATATATATATATATATATATACTAGTGAACCCCTGCACACTTCGTAGTGCAAAAAAAGGAAATAAAAGAATTAATTCGAATTAATTTAAATCAGTTATAAACTACTTTTATTGTAAAGCTCTGTGGTAAACAACATTTGTTGTTTTCCCATTTTCGGTGTAAATATACAAAACCGATAGTTTGCCAACGCGCGAACTGGCTACATAGAACTGTCCATGTGAGAAAACTGAATACACTAAATTCAGTCCACAAATTTCTAAAGATTGGCCTTGCGCCTAATTAATGGTAATCGCAAACGAAAGGCGAACAGGAAACAGAAGTCGTTTGAATTCAAATGGTATATCAGACGGAATCATTGGGATACGTGGAATGAATACATCTTCGCCTTTTAATTTTCCAGTTAAAATAGTAGCTTCAATTACATAAGCCATTAACCTTTTAATAGCAAGTCTTGTACAATTACAATAAAATCAACGCACCACCAAACAACTCAGAGTTATCTCGGAGATCTTTCATTGTTCTTTCCAAAGCTTCAACAGATTTCTTATTTCCGTACTCAAGCATATGACGTGTGCTGTGCAAGAACTGTGTATCATATTTTGCACAACAACGTCATATAATTCAGGATCACTTATTTGATCTGGAATTTCAGAACATATAACATTGTCAACTTCGTTCGATGTGAGTTTATTCACCAACCATACTAAAATGTGAGCGTGTGGCAAACCACGCTTTTGCCACTCCACAGAATACATCCAGAACTTCACTTCACCAAACAGTTTAGATTTCACGCTAAAGCCCATAAGTGCTTTCAATTTCTGCTTGAAAATACGGGAAGTGATATCATGGCGGTCGGTAGGACTTTGGCCAGCGGATAAATTATCTTTAATGTCACTCCATTGCGGATTACACGTAAATGTTATAAATAAATCTGGTCGACCGTAATGACGCACATAAGTTATTGCATCCTACGCGTACTCATGCATATGACGTGGGCTGTGCATAATGTACTTAAATATTTATGTTTTTAGTGTTGTATTTATATGTAATTTATTTCATATATCTCCGTAGTTGTAATTTTGAAAAGATAAGTATATAAATTAAATTAATGGTTTGACCAAAATTTAATTGTAATGAACTTAAAAACGAATTGTATTTCAGTTTTTCAAAATATTAACTCAAATATATCGAAATGATTGCAGTGTTCACTAAAATGGCTATAACTCATAAACCAATACACGTACAAAAACTGTATTAAAACCTTGGTATTCACGTCACCTTTCATATAAATTTTGCAGAAACAAAATCGAATCCGGAGAACATCAATTACTAACGAAATGCAACTAATTTTTATATATATACATAGATTGTAATAAAGTGTACATAGGTACGACCAAGAATAAATTAAAGACTAGGATAGCAGGTCACAAATCAGATAAAAAATATAGGGATATAAATTAATAAAAAACAGCTTTATCTTCCCATTGTTGTAAATCATATCATTTTCCAGACTTTAAAAATGTTTCAATATTAAATACAGAAAATAACTATAAACGTCGATTAATGTTAGAAATAGTAAACGTACCTTCATCACACGGAATAAATTTTAGTAAGTAAGAATTGCAGATTTACATAATATAATTGTTAATATTAACTATTATTTGCTAGGGAAAATTTATTGTATTATTGTTATTATATATTAACTACTAATTGTTAAAATTATTGCCTATGTATATGTATGTAGGTGTATATACAGGTATATGTGTTTTGATGTGTATACAGTTATATATGTACACGTATTTGTATGTGTATGTATGTGTGTGTGTATATGCATATATGTATATATGTATATATATATATATATATATATATATATATGCATATATAATATATGTAGTATAGAATCTATACCTGATAATTATACCATGGTTGTACCAAAGACTATAGATTTATAAAGATGTTGCACTGCCATACATTCTTCATACGCTAAATCAGGGATGCCCAGCTCATGAAACAATTGTTTGGAGAGAACTCACACATATTCTTATGCTCTTTCATTTAGTCGTTGACAAGTGTACATGTTTAGCGAATGCTTTGTTGCTTTTTTCAGGTTAGCACTCAAAAAATGTTGTGCGGCCATTCAACGAAATGTTAATGCTCTTTCATTTAGTCCTCAATGAACAAGCGATGAATGCGCGTGCGTAGCGGCTGTTTTAATTTTTTATTATTATATGATTAGAATCGTGTATATAAGATTCACAATTGCAATCTTTTACTTTTCGAGAAACTTTTTTGATTTTTTATAATAAATTATCTTAATTAGTTGTTTTGTTTTTGTTAAACAAAATTTATGCGCAATATAATTGAGTATTTTGATTTAAAATTTAAAACATTAAGTTGAATTATTTTATTTAAAAATATGTACATACATATATTAATATGTTTGCTTCTTAATATCAATATAATTTTTCTGTTCTTCAATCTCTTACTAACATTAAAATTTGGCTGTAAATAAATACATTCTCTCAATTTGTTATTTTTTTCTTACTCACTAATACACAAGGAAAAATTTTTTGGGCATCACTGGTATAGATTGACTAACATGCCTCATCAAGATATTTGGGGCTATTCTGCGTTTCGATTCGAATCGAAATTTTCTCCGTCTGGTAGCTTTGGTATTCTGCGTTTCGATTCCGCTCAGTTTCTTTCGATTGTATGTATTCTGCATTACGATCGGAGCTCCGTTTTTCTCAGTTGTTTTTTTGTTAACGGAGGGGTTTTCTTTATCCGTGTTTTTTAGTTAAAAAGTTTAAAATAGAAAAAAATGTAAGTAGAAAATGAGATAAAATGTTCAGAAACGATTGAAAAAACTAAATTGTTAATTTTTGTACCCGAATCTGATGTGTTTTTTTATGTATACAGGTCATCAGAGCAGTATGAAAAATTGGCAAATTTAATGGCGTCTAAAGCAGACATTGCATGCGGATACCACCAGCGATCAAGATTCTTTGCACTGTAATACGTTTATGAACAACTAATTTTAGTTTGTTTTTATATTTTTTTATTTTATTTAACAATTTTTTTATTAAACTTTATCAAGAACTTATTTTTAATTATGTATACATACAACTTTTTGTATTAAATTTGACATTTTGTTTATGAAAATGATAACAAACTTGCTTATTTTGCTATTTCATTTCCACATCCACAGTGATGCTATTAATTTTGTAAACATTGTTGTCTTCTTCTTTTTCTTTCGATTCCGTTTTTCTTCAGAATACCAATTTTCGATCGCAACGGAACTGAATGCGGAGACTTAATCGAAACGCAGAATAGGGGTGATTGTTGTTTTTGGTTTACCAAGTGATTTAAATGATCTTAGTTTGCCTACTAAATGTGATATTTTAAAATATTATTTATTTTTAAGTGATCGTGCTAAATTTGAAAACAAAATGTTCTCGTATAAAACTTTTACTTCTCACTTAACAGGTAAATTGATCCGAATTTGTTGTAAATTATATATTGAAATCATTAATAGAAAGATTGTTTTAAAAAAATTAACTGGTTTGCTTGATAAATACCAGAAACATGTAGAACATAGAAACAAAAGAGATAAATTTAAAGCTTAAATCAATAAACGAATTATTTTATATTGGCAAACGTAATTACAATTTAAAAAGAACAGAATTCTTGTGTGGATTGATTCCAGAACATCTAAAAGAATTTATGATGGACCAGCATAATGATAGAAAATTCACAATATCTGAATATACGGAAGACGTTGACAACTACCGATCATCCACGATACGAACCACCAATTTTGCTATGATGTGTGATAGATACGGTGTTTCAGATAGAGTCGCTTCATGTTTCGCAACAGCTTTGTTCGTAATCTTGTCATTATGGATAAATCAAAAGTGGCTAGAGAAAAAGTTAAATCTAGAGATGCAGTGCTTCGTACACGACATACAAATTCTTCCATAACTGCATTCTCTTTCGATGGTAAAAAAGATGACTCACTAACTGCAGAGAAAATAAATGACAAATTTCATACCACTATGGTAAAATAACAGCATTTAGTTGTTCTGAAAGAGGCCTATAATGAGTTACTTGGATATGCAAATTTGGGTAGTCAAGAAGATGCAAAAACCAAACACAGAAAACTGAATGAATTTTTCAACAATAAAACATTAACAGTTGATCAATTAATTGGCATATGCAGTGATGGTGAGCCACCAAATACTGGAACAGAAAATGGTGTTTTACGATTATTTTAAAAACAGTTAAATAGTCCAATTTACTGGTTTATATGTCTGGTTCATTTCAATGAATTGCCATTTCGTAATTTATATGAAGCATTGGACAAAACAATCACCAGTGGACCCCGAGCAGCTAGTAAAAAATTATTCAAAGCTGTTCAAGAATGTGAGAACTTGCAGGTATGTAACACTTTATTTTATTTAATATCATCATCATTATTATCATTATTTATTGTCATTATTTTACTTTTTCTATTGGAATAAAGTTAAAATAAAAAAATTGCACATTAATTGTTCTAAACATTTCATTTTTCAGGCAGTAGCTGATTTTGATCTAATACCACGGGAGAATATGCCTGCAATGATGGATCATAAACATGAGCAGATGTAAACTATTTATATCAAATAGCTAAAGCAATTTTGAATGGTATTGTTCCAGTTGATTTAGCTAACATTAAACCAGAAAGAATTGCACATTCTCGTTGGTTAACCAAAGCAAGTAGATTACTACGATTATATGTAACAACAAATACACCATCGACGAATTTAAAAACTGTGGCAGATATATTATTACAGTTTGTGTGTCAATGTACTTATAATGTGAAGTTTTATAACTCTGTTGTGTACGGCAGTGCACTTTTATTAAAATTTATTCGTTGGACAAAATACTTACAACCAAACTTTCAAAACATTTTAGATGGTGTAATTCAAAACAACTCATATTACGCACATCCAGAAAATATCTTATTAACAATGTTATTTGATGATCGAAAAGCAATACGATCCAACTAAGCTCAGAGTTTGCAAAAACTATATCTTAATATCGATGCTACTGATTATGTCAATATGGTTGATATGAATAACGACGATATATTATTTGAACCAGCATTTACTCGATAGATTCCATATGATCACTTAGTAAAATACTTAGATTTCGATGAACCACCACTGGCTGATCCAAAAATTCCAATGCACATAGAAGGAACAGAAAGACATGTACAATTATTTACGAGATATAGAAAAGAATCGTGAAGGAGTTATGGCAGTGACATTAGAAAGTCGTAAGAAAACTCCTCGAATGGAAAGTAAAAAGGACCTTAAAAAATAATATTACCACGTTAAAACATTAAATATTAGGTCAAGAATAATATTTAAAAATAAATTGAATTAAACATGTACAAATTGTGTTTTTTTTTTGTTGAAACCTTGAAAATGTTAATTTTTTCAGATTGATTTTCCTACAAAAAGAGTTCGAAAACAAAAAAATAGATCGTCATAAAAGTTATTGGAAATTATCTGAACTTTATTGATTCGCCAAAAAAAAAAAATCTCGAAAAAAATCGAAGAAAATTCAGAATTTATTAGTTAAAATTTCATATTAGGCTTTTTTTCGACAAAAAATTCCTAATATCTGTACTAAGAATATAAAAAATATTTGTATCAATACAAATTCTGAAAGGTAAAAATACCTTTCAAACAAGCCTAGATTGAGAAATCTACTATAATTCTATCAGATTTTATGACGAATTTAATTAAATTGTTGTATGTATATATGGAAAAATTTCTATTTTGAAATTTTGGCGGCTCCAAATCCAACTTAGAGCTATAGCCTCTTGAGCAAAATCTATAGATTCCGTTTTTGCTACATATATATATATATATATATATATATATATATATATATAGTGGTAGCCATGAGTTTAGCACACACTTTATTATACCTTTAAATCTAAAAAATTTTGTTATGTATTAACAATTTTAATCATTGTTATACTTTAGCGTGTTATTTTAGGTGCCAAGATTATACTATATTAGTTTGCTTAATCTTTTTTGCGTTTATATGTATATATATATATATATATATATATATATATATTTGAATAATCCCTAAAAATAGCATTGGTCATTAATTTAGCACAAACTTAAAAAATGTATTTAAAACTCTGTAAAAAAATTGTATATATTAATTATACGAAATGGTTGATATTTGGTAGGATAGCTCTTAGTCTTTACCACATCTGCACATCTTCTGGGCATACTGTTTACAAGCCCCATGAAGCGCTCATTTGGTATTACATACCGAGCATTTTGTATTTCGGACCATAAATCATTCAAATTTTTAGGTTTAACAGCAGCTATATGTTGCTCTACATCGTTCCAAAGGTTCTCTATAGGATTGAGATCTGGCGATTGAGCTGGCCATTTTCAAACATCAACGCCCCTTTGTTCCAAGCAACGCATCACTATGCGTGAAGTGTGTTTTGGATCGTTGTCGTGCATAAAACGCTATCTAAGTGGCATGTTTTCCTCTGCATATGGAATCATTGTATTGGAAACTATATTTTTGTAAACATATTGATCCATTTTTCCATAAATTTTTATTATAGGACCGACACCGTGCCCAGAAAATGCACCCCAAACCTTTATGTTTCCACCACCATGTTTAACGGTCTTTGATGTGTACCTGGGATTGTGTTGCATGTTTGGAGGACGCCTAACATAACATTTTCCATTAGATCCAAATCCACAAAACTTGGATTCATCACTCCACAGGAAATTTTTCCAAAAAACCAGGGCCTTGTCTATGTGTTCACGTGCAAATGAAATTTTTCTTCGACACGTGTGGCTTATGCTGAACAACGCATCCACTCAGGTTTTTATCATATAACCGTCTTCTAATGGTTCTTGGAGAGACATCAATACCACATTTTGTTGATACTTCAGTTTGTATTTCCGTTGAGGTCTTTAAGGGGTCTGCAACTGAAGCTCTATAAATAAGGGAGTCCTCTTTAGGTGTAGTTTTTCTGGGCCTAGTACACGGTGGAATATGTTTGTGTGTCCCATTGGCTTCAATATGACTAAAGTCGTTGAATATCATCTTCCAGCAGCAGTGGAATATAGAAGCAATGTAACAAACGCCGCTTCCTCGCGATTTCATTCGATGGATAATCTTACGCTGCTCTTCTGTACACCATTTACCTTTAGCCATTTCTACTTTTTGTTTTATGTTTTTTAATAACTCTTGCAAATAAAATATTTACAAAACTTACCAATTTTAGATTTCAAGGCAAAATTTATGGAAATTATAAAAATGTGCTAAATTAGTGTCCAGCTCAAATCAAACACTTCTTGCAATAAAACAAAAATTTAAATAAAAAGAACAAAAGATAATAAAAAAAAACTAACGGTACATACTGATCACGCCATACTCAATAACTGTGGGTAAAATGTTTATATTATTTTCATATAATAAAAAATAAACGCATTTGAATGCAACACACATGAAGTGTGCTAACCTAATATAATATATATATATGTATATATATATATATATATATATATATATATATATAATATATATATATATATATATATATATATATATATAATAAATATATATATATATATATAATATATATATATATATATATATATATATATATATATATTTATAATTTATATATATATATATATATATATATATATATATACATATATATATATATATATATATATATATATATGTATATATATATATATATATATTTATAATATATATATGTTTATATATATATATATATATATATATATATATACATATATATATATATGTATATATATATATATATATATATATATATATATATTATATATATATATATATATATATGTATATACATATATATATATATATATATATACATATATATATATATATGCGTAGAAAGGTTGCAACACTTTCGGCATCAGTATATGTGGTTAGAGCTGTACCGAACTGAATCAAACGCTCTCAAACGCTCGTTTTTGACAAGAAACAATCAAACACATGTAACTTAAATGGTTTTCATTAGAGGTTCTTGTCAAAAACGAGCGTTTGAGAGCGTTTGATTCAGTTCGGTACAGCTCTAGTTTTGCTATTACACTGTCGAACATACTTCAATACCAGTGTGGCCATATAAATATATATTACAGCTAAACAGGCTTTCATATAATGTTAAAATATCCTATAAATAATCCTAAACTGCAAAATAATAATGCTAAAATTTTAATTTTGTTAGATTTTGTTACTTTAGTTAATATATTTTTATAAATGTTTTATTTTTCATAATGCTTCCTTATAAACAGTTATTGCATATCATTTCAATGAAACAAATTGTATATCTACAAATGCATATACATTTATAAAATGTTTTTTTTTTAACAAAAGGTGTCATTAAATTCAATATCACACTAAATTATTATGATATTAACAAAAAATCAAACTTCAACAATAAATGGGTTTTAATTAGTATTTCAATAGAATTTATATAACATATTTTAAAATTATAAATTAAATACGTTATTAAATACGTCTTCAGCTTCTGAAGAATATAATATATATTCTTATCACATTTTTTTATAAGATCATTCGTTATTTGAAAACTTGCCTAATATAAAGTAGCGAATTCATAGTGTTTACATCATTCTACTTCGAATTTTCGTTCTTATGAGATTCATTCAAAGTGCCTAATTCGCTGAAGGGATTTTCAGTTAGTGCGTATTTATATTCATACCCATTTACCAAAAAGTCAATTGTTGAATTCCTATTTAACCATTCATATGAATTTAGTTTCTGACACTGACTCTCCAAAGCTGTAATTTCTTCTACAGATTTTGAAATTAAGATTAATTACTATTTTTAATAAATAAATCTTTTCATATATATATATATATATATATATATATATTTTTATTTATATATATTTGAAAAATGATAACTACAAAATGGAATATATACAGCTAATTTAAAAAAAAGCTATATCTAGCCGCAAACATGCCAAAATGGCCACACTGCTTTTCAGTACACAGATATTTTTGAAGCGAAAGCATGTCAATGAAGGGGAAAATTTGTAGCGGCGATGGTTATCAATTAAATACAAATGCAAGACGACCCAATTATATATAATTGTCTATTGTGGTATAAATCTGATGTTTTTTTTCCACAATTGCGGCGGTTTTTATATAATTCAATTAATTCTTCCCAAAAACTAACGTTACTTAAAGACATGTTTTTTGCAACTTCCCGATCAATGCACAGCAACGGCAAAAAAGGAACTGAATTTTTACATGAAGTACGACCGACACGTTATAACACGAGTATGTTGGTACACCACGAACATCAGAAAATCAAAAATTATTGAAAACCGACCGACATACAAGCTATTACACCGGGAGATTTGGTACGTTGCCAAGCATGTCGTCCAACATGTACGCCAGTGCCCTATTGCCCCCGGGACAAATAAAGATTTTAAAATTTTATTTCATGATTTGTTCGACATGCGTCTTTTTATAGTGTATATAAGAGTTGGGTCAAACTTCATCAAACGCTCAGTTTTGTCAAAAACCCCTGGTCAAACCCATTTAAATTACATTTACAATTTGTTTTTAAAATTAGAATTTTACGATACAGATTGTTTTTTAGAATTGTAATTACAAAAAAATTTTGATTGAAAGAAGAATATATTGAAAAATATAAGAACTTCCTGAAGAATTGAATACATGTATATGTATATATATACCTTTCTGAATCTGTATTGAACTAAAATGAACTTTTAACTAATAAATTCTGAATTTTCTTCGATTTGTTTTTGGCAAATCAATAAAGTTCAGATAATTTTCAACAACTTGTATTACGATCTATTTTTTTGTTTTCGACCTCTTTTTGTAGGAAAATCAATCTGAAAAAATCTAAATTTTCAAGGTTTCAACAAAATAACACTAGTTTTACATTTTTAATTAAATTTATTTTTAAATATTATTCTCGACCTACAATTTAATGTTTCAACTGGGTAATATTATTTATAAGGAACTTTTTACTTTCCATTCGAAGAGTTTTCTTACGACTTTCTAATGTCACTGCCATAACTCCTTTAGGATTCTTTTCTATAACTCGTTTTGGAACAATCGTTAATAATTGTACATGTCTTTCTGTTCCTTGTATGTGCATTGTATTTTTGGATCAGCTAGTTATGGTTCATCGAAATTTAAGTATTTTACCAAGTGATCATATGGAATCTATCGAATAAATGCTGGTTCAAATAATATATCGTCGTTATTCATATCAACCATATTGACATAATCGGTAGCATCGAAATTTAAGATATATTTTTTGTAAACTCTAAGTTGAGTTGGATCGTACAATTTTTCTCGATAGTGTAAAATCTTTTTGATAGCTCTATCCCGTATTTCTTTTCGATCATCAAATAATATTGTTAATAAGATATTTTCTGGATGTGCGTAATAAGAGTTGTTTTGAATTACATCATGTACAATATTACGAAAGTTTGGTTGTAAGTATCGTGTTCAACGTATAAATTTTAATAAAAGTGCAATGCCCTACGCAAAAAGGTTATAAAACTTCACATTAAAGTACATTGGCACATAAACTTTAATTATATAAATGCCAAAGTTTTTAAATTGGTCGATGGTGTATTAGTTGTTACATATAATCGTAGTAATCTACTTGCTTTAGATAACCAACGAGAATGTGCAATTCGTCCTGGTTTAATGTTAGCTAAATCAACTGGAACAGTACCATTCGAAATTGCTTTAGCTATTTGATATAAATATTTAACATCTGCTGATAGTTCGAGCTCATGTTCATGATCCATCATTGCAGGCATATTCTCCAGTGGTTTCAGATCAAAATCAGCTACTATCTGAAAAATGAAGTGTTTAGACCAATTAAAATGCAATTATTTTATTTCAACTTTATTCCAATTGAAAAAGTAAAATAATGACAATAAATAATGATAATAAATGATGATATTAAATAAAATAAAGTGTTGCATACCTGCAAGTTCTCACATTCTTGAATAGCTTTGAATAACTTTCTACTTGCTGCTCGTGGTCCACTGGTGACTGTTTTGTCCAATTCTTCATATAAATGACAAAGTAGCTGTTCATTGAAATGAAGCAGACATAACCAGTAAATTGGTCTATTTAACTGTTTTTCAAATAATCGTAAAACTCCATTTTCTGTGCCTGTATATGCTGGCTCATCATCACTGCATATGCCAATTAATTGATCAACTGTTAATATTTTATTGTTGAAAAATTCATTTAGTTTCCTGTGTTTGGTTTTTGCATCTTCTTGACTACCCAAATTTACATATCCAAGTAACTCATTATAAGCCTCTTTCAGAACAATTAAATGCGGTTCTTTTACCATAGTGGTATGAAATTTGTCTTTAATTTTCTCTATACTTAATGAGTCATCTTTTCTACCATCGAAAGAGAATGCAGTCGTGGAAGAATTTGTATGTCGTGTACGAAGCACTGCATCTCTAGATTTAACTTTTTCTCTAGCCACTTTTGATTTATCCATAATAACAAAATTACTATGAACATCTCTAAAATGTATGTCTTCGAATAAAGCTGTTGCTAAACATGAAGCGACTCTATCTGAAACACCGAATCTATCACACAAAGGGTACCCAGTCGGGCTTGTTTTGGCTGGATTGTCCAGCTTCTTAAGTACCTGTCCAGTTTCAAGCTAAAATAAAATTTGTCCAGCTGTAACAATTTTCCACAAAATGCTCTTAATAATTATTGCTTTAAATAAAATTTTTATTATAATATTTTACACTCATGTGCAGACAAATGAAATAATTTTTGTGTGTCTTTTTATGAATAATTTTTTTTTCGTTATATAATTTTAAAATTATATGCTACTATTATTTTAATCGTAGCTGCATATATTTATATCGACATGGATAAATGAATTGAAAAAATTGTAGTTTAGTTATATTTGGTTATGTTAAAAATATATTAAGAGTGTTATATAAAATATGTTAAAAACACCGTAAACATACATTTTTTAATAAAATTGTTTGTCCAGTTTTTTTTTTTTTAATAACTCCGCTTGTTTAATTCAAATGTCCAGCTTTTTGTTACTCTCAATCTGGCAAGCCTAATCACACATCATAGCAAAATTTAAGGCATCGTATCTTTGAGTATGATGACCTCGTCTCATTTGAACAGTTGCTTCTGGAACTTCTGTTGTTGCTTCATTTTCATCTTCATCCATGTGTAATTCAGGTGGTTCGTATCTTGGATGATCGGTACCAGTTGTCAACATCTTCCGTATATTCAGGTATTGTTAATTTTCTATCATTATGCTGGTCCATCATAAATTCTTTTAGATGTTCTGGAATCAATCCACACGAGCATTCTATTGTTTTTAGTTTGCAATTACGTTTGATAATATAAAATAATTCGTTTATTGAATTAACAAATGCTTTAAATTCATCTCTTTTGTTTCTATGTTCTACATGTCTCTGGTATTTATCAAGCAAACCAGTTAATATTTTTAAAATAATCTTTCAATATATAATTTACAGCAAATTTGGATCAATTTATCTGTTAAGTAAGAAATAAAAGTTTTATACGAGAACATTGTGTTTTAAAATTTAGCACGATCACTTAAAAAAAAATTATATATTAAAATGTCACATTTAGTAGGTAAACTAAGATCATTTAAATCACTCGATAAACCAAAAACTTGTTGATGTTGTTGCTTCCATTTGCGAAGACACCGCAGACGATGCTGATGGTTCTTGAAAAAATTTATCGTAATAAAAGTTGTTGGAAATTATCTGAACTTTGTTAACCTGCAAAAAAAAAATTCGAAAAATATCGAAGAAAATTCAGAAATTCTTAGTTAAAAGTTCATTTTAGGCTATTTTTCGACAAAAAATTCCTATTATCTCTACTAAAAATAAAATGCCTTTCAAACAAGCCTAGATTGCGAAATCTACTATAATTCTATCCGATTTATGAAGAATTTAATTAAATTGTTCTATGTAAATATGGAAAAATTTCTATTTTGAAATTTTGGGAAGCTCCAAATCCGATCTAGAGCTACGAAAATTTCTCAGAATAACCTATAGTTTACGTTTTTGCTAAACGCTTCATCAAAAAAAATTTACCCACCCTAATATATATACATATATATATATATATATATATATATATATATATACATATATATACATATATAATAATATGAAATTTATTTTCATATTATAATAGTATAATGACATTATGTCAAATAGTTAATTTATTAACTATATTCATATGTATATATTTAAATATATATTAGAAAGACCTTAAGCCTAAAAAATTTGTATTATTAATAAAACAAAGAGGTCAAATAATTAGCAAAAATAATTTACTTATATACTTATATACATATATATATATATATATATATATATATATATATATACATATATATATATATATATATATATATATATGTATATATATATATATATATATATATATACATATGTATATATATATATATATATATATATATATATGTATGTATATATATATATATATATATATATATATATATATATATATTGTTACAAAGATTAGAAATAGATTTAAATAAAACGACAATGTGGTTGTATGTACTTGGCAGCACTGCCAATTAATCTATAGTTGTCAAAATGTTACATCCCTGGTCAACACTATGTAGATAATATTCAAATTAACGGAAATGGAATACTCCAGAATATACAAGATCATTCAAGGCTGTGCCAATAAGAGTAAATAAAAAACAACAACAAACAGCAACATAAATGCTAAGAGATGTTATTCTTAATGATCTTGTATGCAAGTATTCGCTGCTAATAAAGCTAAATAGATTCACAAGTATACACAGCCATAATAACGTAGAAGAAACAAAACTACACACTCATTCATACAATCACTCATAGTTACCATAGGCAAAACACACAGAACACTCATACATTCAACCACATATAGTTACCATAAGCAAACCAAACAAGTCAGCATTGTCATATATACAAACACAGACATGTCAAGTAAAAAACAACCACCATACCCAGAACTTTCGCGAGGTTACCAGACGACGTAATTTTTGCTATATAAAGGTGCTGCCAGAGCTCAGCGATAGTCAGTGTGATTTCAGATATAGACGTGTTAACATCGCTAAGTTTTGAGTAGTGCAAATACTCGTTTTAATAAAGTAATAAATAAAGTGTGGCCGCATTATATTTCTAAAATTAATTTGTCCGTGTTTTAATTTGATGCAATAAAACGAATCCTTGAAGGATAAGTTATAAAACCGTTTTTACGAAAAGGTCTAAAAACGTAACAATTGGTGTCAGAAGTGGGATTGCAAAAATAATTAAAAGGAAATTGCAACTTAAAGAAAAAGAGAAAAAAAGGACATTATAAAAAAAAAATTTTAAATAAATAAACTTGAAATTTGATGAGCTAAAAGTTGAACAGCTGAAAAAGGAGCTCAGCAAGCTCTCAAGGCTGTACTGCAGAAGAGGCTGATAGATGAGTTTAAGAATCGCGGCATGGACATCGGGACATACGAGTTTGAGGACAAAGACGATGTGCAGGTATGCCCTCCTGCCACGACCAGCAGCATCGACATAAATTCAATGTTCGCTGCTATGATGATAGAAATGAAACAGAACTCTCAGCAGATACAGGAGGCATCAAGGGTCAACAGTGAAAAGCTTGTAGCCGAAATAAGTGAAATAAAACAAAACTCTCAGCAGATGCAGGACAAGCTTGTTGCCGAAATAAATGAAATAAAACAAAACTCTCAGCAGATGCAGGAGGCATCAAGGATCAAAAGTGACAAGCTTGTAGCCGAAATAACTGAAATAAAACAGAACTCTCAGCAGATACAGGAGCCAAATAAAGCCACGAACGATATCCTGGTAGAGGTTTCTGAAGCCATCAACAGGAGGATGGATTCTATTGAGAATAAATTCTCAGAGCTGGTGGATAGAGTCAAACATCTAGAAAGCGGTGGCCTGGAACAGCATGCAAAGGAGTTCGAAGAGAAATTGCATGCTCTAGAGGACAAAGTGCATAACCTGGAGTGTAGTGGCGGGCCAGTACGAGCAGTTGCGGAGGTTTCTGCGCGGATAAAAGCGCCATGCTTCGACGGCAGCGTACCATTAGGCATCTTCAAATTCCAGTTCGAGACGGTTGCTAGCAGAAATGGATGGGATGCTGAAGAAAAGGCCATAGAGTTGATCTTGTCATTAAAGGGTACAGCCGCAGAGGTACTTGAGACTGTGCCAGTAAGCTGCAGAAACAACTATAATGAAATAATGGCAGCATTGCAGCGTAAGTATGGTGGTGAGCACAAGCGCGATTTATACAGAATGGAATTGCGATGTAGAGTTCAGAAGCCTAACGAATCTCTACAAGATTTTGCAATGGAAATCGAGCGTTTAGTGCAGCTCACATATCCAGGCGAGAGTCACCCGTTCCTGGACCATTTTAAAACAGGCTTTCGTTAACGGCATTCGCGACTCTGATGTTAAACTGGCGGTGTGCGCTACGCAGTAATCCACTTTCGCTGAAACTGTGTCATTTGCGCTGGCTCAAGAGACTGCCAGGAAGGTTTTCAAGCCACAGATATGTAAAGTGCGGAATGTGGAGGTTTTGTCTGAGGAGGATAACAACCTAGTGGTTAGCGTTAAGGAGGCAATGCGACAACTGCTGGCAGAGAAGGCTATCAAAGAAAAGCCTAAGTGCTTTAACTGCGGAAAGATCGGTCATTTTCAGCGCAGCTGCAAAGCACAAAGGAAGAGAGGTAGATCTGTTTCGCCACCAAGAAACAGCAAACGGGTGAACGAAACAACATCACAAGAGTCCCTGTTAAACTAAAACGAGCTAGCACGAAGGGGCAAGAGCTAGCTCTCACAAACGAGGGCCCCACAATCTCCATATCAGTGATGCAGCAGAAAAATAGCAACCTCACTGCGTCCGGACACATCAACGGGGAAAAGCACGTTCTTACCATAGACACAGGGGCATCGCAGTCAATAATAAGGCCCGATATAGTAAAGGGGAAATGCGAGCGGTTAAGCAATATTCGGCTACGTACAGCTATTGGATAGCAAACTGCCCATAGTGCATAGCAGCCAAAGGCCCAGTAAGAAGAAGCCGGGGACAGCTGCAACAATACAACTCAGGAGCACCATTCGAGCGGATCGCAATGGATGTAGCAGGTCCCTTTCCCGTCACAGAAGCCGGAAATCGTTATGTACTTGTGGTAATGGACTATTTCAGTAAATGGCCAGAGGTATATGCTATACCTAACCAGGAAGCAAATACAATTGTAAGTGCATTCGTCAACAACTGGGTATGTCGCTATGGTGTCCCAATAGAATTACATTCCGACCAAGGAAGGAATTTCGAGTCTGCCATATTCAGGGAAATGTGCGAGTTGTATGGGATAAAGAAAACCAGACCGACGCCGCTACATCCACAGTCTGATGGCATGGTAGAAAGGTTCAATCGCACCTTAAAAGAGTACCTACGAAAAGGGTCGGGACGAGCACATCCCCAAATTTTTGATGGCATATAGGTCAGCTGTACACGACTCAACATCGAGAACGCCAGCCAAAATTATCTTCGGGACGGAATTAAAACTACTTGGTGATTTGGAATTTGGTGTTAAACCAACTGTAGAGGAAGGAGCTATTACGTCCCAGGAGAAAGAGGACTTAAACGAACTGCATGAGTTCGTCCGCAATAGAATCAAGATGGTCAGTGACAAGATGAAGGCTAGTTATGACCGCGCAGCAAACTCGGAGGGATTTATGGAAGGATAATTAGTTTTACTGTATAACCCACAACGAAAGAAAGGATTGTCCCCAAAATTACAGACTCACTGGGATGGCCCGTATAAAGTGATTAAGAGAGTGAATGACGTTGTATACTGGATACAGAAGCACAATAGCCCAAGGTCGAAAATGAAGATAGTACATCTCGAACGATTGGCGCACTATGGAAGAGGTGATTGTATGCCTATTCGGGTCGAACAGGCTTAGGTGGGCGGCAGTGTTACAAAGATTAGAAATAGATTTAAATAAAACGACAATGTGGCTGTATGTACTTGGTAGCATTGCCAATTAATCTATAGTTGTCAAAATGTTACAACCCTGATCAACACTATGTAGATAATATTCAAATTAACGGAAATGGAATACTCCAGAATATACAAGATCATTCAAGGCTGTGCCAATAAGAGTAAACCACAACAACAACAAACATAGCAACATAAACGCTAAGAGATGTTATTCTTAATGATCTTGTATGCAAGTATTCGCTGCTAATAAAGCTAAATAGATTCACAAGTATACACAGCCATATACACGTAGAAGAAACAGAAACACACACTCATTCATACAATCACTCATAGTTACCATAGGCAAAACACACAGAACACTCATACATTCAACCACACATAGTTACCATAAGCAAACCAAACAAGTCAGCATTGTCATATATACAAACACACACATGTCAAGTAAAAAACAACCACCATACCCAGAACTTTCGCGAGGTTACCAGACGACGTCATTTTTGCTATATAAAGGCGCTGCCAGAGCTCAGCGATAGTCAGTGTGATTTCAGATATAGAAGTGTTAACATCGCTAAGTTTTGAGTAGTACAAATACTCGTGTTAATAAAGTAATAAATAAAGTGTGGCCGCATTATATTTCTAAAATTAATTTGTCCGTGTTTTAATTTGATGCAATAAAACGAATCCTTGAAGGATAAGTAATAAAACCGTTTTTACGAAAAGGTCTAAAAACGTAAATATATATATATATATATATATATATATATATATGTATATATATATATATAAATATGTATATATATACATATATTTATGCCCATTTCTTAACTTCAAAATTAATTTCTATTTAAACTTTGATTTTTTTTCCTTTTAAGAAGAAGAAAACATTGTGATTTTGAGAAATATTTGCTAAATAATTTAAGAATAAAGTAAAAACTAATAAAATAATATTTGTTGTAAAAATAGACTCTTAACACAATTGAAAAACTTAAAATAATTTTATGTACAACACTTGAAATACTTTGAATCATAAGCAAAACACATGTTTTCTAAACAATGCACAGTGGCCAATTTGGCTTCGCTAGCGGTATTTTATTCAAAGTAAAGAAGATATCTTCAAAATTTTTTTTCTCAATTCAGAAAAAAATTAAACAATTTTTGGAAAAAAAAATTAAATTTTTTTTATATTTTTTTATTTTTAATTTTTTATTTTTAATTTTTTTTTAATTTTTCATTTTGTTTTTAATTCAATAAACATTTTCCACCATATATTCATATATAAAATAAATAAAAAAAATTGTCAACTCAAAGAGAAACCATATTATAAAAGAAATATTAATCAGATTCTTCAGTATCAGATTCAGAGAAATCATCTTCAAAATGATGCATATAAGCAAGCTTTTAACTTCCTTATCGAAACTAATATTTCTGGAATAGGAAATTGATGAGCCGTTGGACAATGAAGATATTAAGGGATCAGAAGAAACAAAAAGAGCGTTAATTATATCTTCCATTGTATTTTTCCTGTAATTTTTTCTGGTATTATTTTCACGGATGTTCCGGTAATCTTTATTTCTGGCTTCAAGCGCTTCCTCGGACATCATACCAATTGGAAGCGAAAAATGATTGATTATGTCTGCTCCATGAATTAAAATTCTGTGAACAGACGAGGGCATGTAAAACCAAGGGTATAAACTAACAAAAATTTCCTAAAAAGTACAATAAATTGAAGGCCCGCAGGTACTCGCAGTAAAATTTGGACATTTTGGACACACAATGGCTTACACATATAGGAAAATTTACAATTACACTGAATGCAGGTGAATTTTGTAAGTTCTACTCCACGAAAGACAGGTGTACGTTACAATGGGCGAGTTGCTAATACACTTAAACACGATTACGTTTTATAAATAACATAAGTATACACAGATCACAACCACAGTTTTTTTATATAATACAAACCTTGGCGTTAGTATATAACAAAACTTTTAATGAAAATATTAAAATTTGCAAGATTAACACGAATAGCAAAACGATGATCAAAAAGGCGGAAATATTTTGCACAACACTTGCAGAAACATATGCTGACTTTGACAGCTCACAGCTGTTCATCAGCTGTAAGCTGAGCTTTTAAAAACCGATACAAATCTAGTGAATGTATTTGTTATCGATTGTTAAAAAAAATTAACGGTTTTTCAAATTTGAAAATTTGAATTAAATGCCACTAGCGAAGCCAAATTGGCCACTGTGCAATGGCGACTTTTGCTTACATATTTCATGGTGCTATCACATTTTTCGCATAAATTAATTTTAGTATTTATATATGACTGAAAGCTATGAATACATAAAGGTATGAATAATTTTTAAGCCGTTTCATTTGCATGAATCATATATAAGTAACGGGGGCCACATATGCTGATGGCTAAAGTGTTGCAACCTCTCCACTTATATATATATACATATATATAATATATATATATATATATATATATATATATATATATATTTATTTATTTATATATAGTATAATATATAATAAAATCATACTAAGCTGACTGAGAAGCAAAATACAGAAGAAAATAAAATATATATATATATATATATATATATATATATATATATTTAATATATATTTAATATTTGACACATTTTTGTGCTATTATGTACAACATATATATATATATATATATATATATATATATATATTTAATATTTGACACATTTTTGTGCTATTATGTACAACATATATATACATATATGTATATATATATATATATATATATATATATATATATATAAAGTATATAGTCTGCTTATTATGAGTTTAAGTTTTAAAAGAAAATAAAATGACGTTTTATATTTTTATATGATCCAGTCAGCGTTGTAGCTCGATGTTTTTTATTGCTATATTGATTCATTGACGAACAAATTTTTGAAGCTTCTTAAAAGGTCGAAGTTATTTCCTTGTTGTAAATAAAATCATTTTTCAATAACTCTGGCAACCAAGTTCTGTTTTATGTCTTGAGTGCTAAAAGAAAAATTTTGGGGAGTAGAATGAAAATAATTTTACGCTTCTTTCTCAAGTATTTTTTTTTTATGAACAATACAAGATTAGTTTAACTTTAATTGTGCAGTACGAATGTTACGAGTTTTCTATACATAAAGTAAGAAAATGTATTAACAAATTAAAGAAAAGGTGTACAATCTACATGCCTACAATTTTTATTTATAATAATCACAATAATCCAAATTTTTACTTCTATTGTGAAGCAACCAAATAGTATACATATAGGTTAATAAAATTTCACTATAACTTTCACGCAATTTTAAGCGGATTTCAAAAAGGTAATTAATATACCCAGCACAAAATACCTTTACCAAATAAGTAAATAGAAGTAGCAAGTATAAAACCTATAAATTATATACTATATTTGGTGTTTGAATATAAAGAATTAAGTGTGCTTAATTGTTAACATGTCGAACTGTGATTTGCGGAAAGCAGAAATCACTTAGATAAGTAAATGCCTTGACATATATGTATATTTATGTAAATTCGTTATATTAAAATAGTGAAACCTTTTTTGGGATTAATTAATAATCTGTTAAACTGTGATGTACAGGAAAGAAAAATCAACTAGTTCAGGGGTGATCATCAGAAAGCAAATTTTTGAAAATCGAATCGCACGCATTCTTATTCTCTTTCATTTAGCCTTATCTGGGACAAATTTTTTCCTTATCTTTTTTCTAATTTTTCTAAAACGATCTGCCAGAAATTTATTATGTATGCTGTATCATAATCAGTGTATGTACATATAATGATATAATATAACATTCCAATATTTTTTCTTTTTGTCAGAGAAAACCCTTTAAAAAATCACCTGCAATTAAATGCAATATAGGACGGTTTCGTCAGTGAAAATACCAGGGATTCATGTTTGAAACAAAATAAATGTACGCTTTTTTCCCCTAAAAGCCTTAAAAATATAGAAAATATTTCTAGCATTCCGGTGTTTTCTTTTTATACCTTTCACAAAAAAGTGAAAGGGTATATTTAGGTTTGTTATTCCGTGTGTAATTTCTTCGATATCAATATGCGACTCCATAAAGTATATATATTCTCAATCCTTATGAATTAGAGCTGTACCGAACTGAATCAAACGCTCTCAAACGCTCGTTTTTGGCAAGAACCTCTTATCAAACCCATTTAAATTACATGGGTTTGATTGGAGGTTCTTGTCAAAAACGAGCGTTTGAGAGCGTTTGATTCAGTTCGGTACAGCTCTATTATGAATATCGATGACGATTGAGCGATGTCCGACTGTCTGTACGTGAAATCGGTTTTCTAAACCCCCAGAAAAGCTAGAGACTTCATTCTTAGACTGATGAATTGGAAATGAACTTAAATAGAGTGGTATTGGAAGAAAAATCGGAAGAACGGTTCCAGAGCTGGAAGACTGACACATATTTCTCGACGCAAAGGAAAAGCGATCAGTGAGTTCTTGTTGTGACTTTGATGTTTTTTAGGCTTCCCATTTATTAATGTGGAAATACCAGGGCTTCATGTTTGAAACAAAATAAATGTACGCTTTTTCCCCTGAAAGCCTTAAAAATATAGAAAATAATTGTAGCATTCCGGTGTTTTCTTTTTATAGACTTTTGAAATAAAAATCTCTAGTTATTCTAAGAAATGTTGGGTAAAGGTTCCCTGATGACCTGCATTAGCCCCAGTGAAATGCGACAAGAACTAGCTAAAACCCCTCAACTGATCACTTTGAATTTTTTACATTAGATTTTGGGAAAAAAAGAACTACCAGATAATTAAAATTAAAGAATTTAAAAAACCCCCCAAAAAATACATACTAAAAAATTTAATTTTTTTTCCAGGGATGGGAAATTAAAAGTATTTTTTTGCACATTCGGTATTTTGTGGTACATATAATAACTAAAATGTTAAAAAAAAGTTTTTCTTAACTAAACCGTTTCATACATTGATGAAAAAAATTTTTTCAAATTCTCATCCAGGATTAGGAAATCAAAATTTTTTATACATTAACATAACCAAATATCAACTAACGTAGTTTTTTTCCTGGTTAAAATTATTTTTTATTCTGGAAAAACAAAATTGGCATCAAAAATTTAAAAAAAAACATCAAAATTTTGATTCCAGGTTTGGATAACTGAAAGTGACAAAAATGGTTACAAATTTGTAGTTTTTCTTAAATAAAACCGTTTTATACATCATGAAAATGGTAAAAAATAATTTAAAAAAATTAATTTTCGCTTCCAGGGATGGGAAATTGAAATTTTTTTTATACATAAAAGTAACAAAAAAGCAACTAACGCCATGTTTTTAATAACAAAACATCTTTTTTAATTCAGGAAAATCAGAATTAGTATCAAATATTTAAAAAAATCTAAATTTCGATACCAGGGTTGGATAATATATGTACATATGTCAACAAATTGTATGAAATAAATAAAATTTTTCGGTGTTTCATTTTTCCTTTCGACATAAGTTTTAATTGAGTAGGCTTTCATAGTTAGGGCCTTAATTTTAAGCGAATTTCCATATAGACCTAAATTAATAGATCGAGGAATTAATTTCAGAGAAAACTGGTTTGCTTTGATGTGATAATACATGTGAAATCAAATAATAAAACATAGAGACCACAACTCTTTTTGCAAATATAAAGAACATATCGCTTTCATATGTAACACATAGGTAAATCACAAACATTACTTTTAATTCTGTAAATATAGGATTATAACCTACTTCTAGTGGACAAAGATTAGCTAATTCTGATAGCCTTTGAGACCTTTCAAATGGCATATACTACATGTACGCAGAGACATTGAAAATCAATGCCTCTGGAAACCGTATGATTTCTGTTTTGGGCTAAAATGTGCATTTATCTGTGATTAAAATGCAAGCTTGCTTTTGAAAATCCGAGTTATTAAAAATATATTAAGACACAATTGAGTTAAAATAGAATTTTTCACAATAATATGGACTAATATTTTTAAGCTTAAGGTCTCTTTATTTTTATTAAATTATAAATGGTTTTTCGATATTCCGTCAAAATATATTAGTCCATATTATTAATCAAAAAGAGGCAAAAAAACTAGATGAATTTAAAATTTTTCACAATTTTACTGAAACATGTTTTCTTGATCGTTTGCTTTTTAATTGGGCGTTTTCAGCATCCCGTTTAATTGAACAACAATACTCAGAAATTATTTTTAATTTATTTCCTTCTTCGAATCTATTTTCAATTAAAATCATTTGTAGACGAAAATGTTCGCCATGTTGACTCAACTGTCCGAGATTGTCTGGGAAAAAGTATAAGTTAGAGTAAAGGACCTTAATGGACATGTTGCACCATATGCACTCAAAAATTCATCTATAGTGGCAAACTAATCTCCACTTTTATAATTTCCAAAGAAATTATCACATAGATCAATGAAACTATTCAAGGCATATTTTTTAACAAAAATTTAATTTCAAATTTATTTGTTGGGTGGTTAAGCAATGTCTATATGCATTTCATTGGCGCTTTATACCAAATCGTTAGTAGACTTTAACCACAGTTTTAAAAATTTTCAAACTTCTTAACTTATTAAAAGACTTCCATAAACATTCTGAGAATTCTGTTAATAAATTAACTATAAAAATTCACAAATGATTCGAAAAATATCACATAATAATAAGTGTATTAAGATATGAAACTTATAGAAACCAAAACCCAACAAACAACTTTTATTCGATATGACTCTATTTTATTTTTTTACACTTTTATACAATTACAGTATGTCAAATAGTTAATTTGTTAAAAATTTAATTTCTTTTTAAATCTTTGTTTCTCTTAATTTTGTGAATTATGGGTCCAATGAAAATTACTAAGAATCATAGTATCAGGCAAAAAGTATGTATTTGACTTCAAAAGAAGAAAAAATATCTCCTCTTAACTTCGCTGCACTCAAGTTTGGGAATATCGCTTTAAGATACTTGAAAGTCTCGTCTACTTCATACAAACAAAGTTGTTAACACCTTTTGGCTATCAGTTACCGTCCGTCTATGTATAAAATAGTCGATGAGTTGGAATATTTTTTTTATCACTTAATAAGTTTCTCTTACTTACGTTGCATATGCTATTGGAACCGATGGCAAAAAATATTTTCGTTCACATACCTTTCAGGCCTGGACTTACAATTACAGATTTCATATTATATATAAAAAGAGCAATAAAAGACACGTACATAGTCTTCCAAGAACCATCTACAAAAAGTCACCATTCTTCTGCTTTTTAACTATAATTTAATGCCAAAAAAAGTTTCGGTACATCGGTGATATACACGATATTGCAATCGTTTTCATCGGGCTTAAAGCACTCTTCAAATGACAAGGTCCGCTCTATTTTTCTGCAGGATGTCACAGGAAAATTTGTTTCCACTGTTTTAATCGTGAACCGAGCATTTTAGCTTGTCAATTTGAAAGATGTAAATCACGAAGATCGCTGAAATATGCATTTGAAACCAAATGTTGGCCCGTTGTTACAAATATGGGTGGAAAGTAACAATCATCTAGTTTATTATAAAGTTGATAATGGCAAGTAATAGGCGTGGAAAAGGGTAAAAAAGCTTAAGATTGAACTTTCAACCTTTGTAATGTACCACCACAGTATTCAAAGACAAATTCCGTTTTATACCAACGATTAACGACTGGTGGCTGTTCATAGACAGTTCGAAACAAAGTTTAAAATTAATATATAACAAATAAAAACCAAAACAAATACTTTATTATATTATTCTCTAAAACATGTATGTATATAAAATTACAACATTTGAGTTAAAAATTTTAATTTTTAGGCACAAGGAAGTGTTTATGACCTCTTTTTGGTATTTAGACACGTTCAGATAATATTAGTATGTTCACAAAAGTTTTTCAAATTTACCGTGGCTACAATTTTGCCAAATATAGTGTATGAAGAATCAGGATTTCTTAAAAGTTATGATCAAAAAGCTGAAAAAAAAATGTTTTTGCTCTCTAACTTTAAAATGAAGGTATTGCAATACTTTATTGATGAAGGTATGTCTATTTCCATACATCAATTTCTGCTGCTCTGCTGGTTGATGGCTCTAACCCAGCATAACTTTTTGTTAAGCGCAATGGAACGAAAGATACCATATATAAGTCAGCATCTCATGCATATTCGGCATTGCATTGCTTTTATTGTCTTTGACCAGATGACCCATCACATCCCCATTTAGAATTTAAAGTAATGCTAGCATTTGCATCAAGCGTGTTTAAGACGCAATTTAATTTCTGCTGAAGTGGAAGTTACAGTTATAGCAGCTTGTGGGGGTAAACATTATTTTTTGACAGAGACTAAATCCCTATACTCGGGATAAATCCCAGAATTCTTTTCATTGGCCCGTTTCCTTATACTGGTTTTTAGATAATTTGAAATCCAAAAATAATGCTAACACCACTTCTGGAGTAAATTTCTTGTCTTCATTCGGTGTAGAAATATTTTTCAAAACACTTTTTTGTGGCTTGGAGTTGCTTCTATTACTGCTTCAATTATCTCAATTTTCGATTTCTTATTTTATGTTTGTTGAATTTGGCGCAAAAATGAGTCCCTGATGATTATTGGAAATACTTTTTCATTGATATTCTGAAGTTTGCGTCTTCGACTTCTTTCACTATATTCATCAATTATTTTTGCTGGTCGACCCTGTTTCCCACATTTGGTATTTGTAGATATAATATCGAAAACAAATTCCTGTGACAATGGTTACGTTCGTAATCTATTTCCAAAATTTCTAACTTTTTGTTTGTGTATTTCAATTCTTCTGAACTGTATATTTTAAAAATTTTATTGCCTGGTATATGCAATTCAATATCGTGTAAATATTGTTGAAATAAAATATCGGCGTGATCTCTGTAGGTTCGTAGTTGAAATTTTAATAAACAACAGTTATGAAGAAATTATTTTAAATAATCTTACACTCAAATAAACAACGAAAAAATTCGGGTACGATATTGTGTCGTACCACATTTTCCCTTTTAATTTTTAATGGGTTTTAATTTTGTACTTCAATCTGTAACAGCGCTAGTTATATATCAATTGTTTTTACCACAATTAGCTGAGATATGTTCTTTATTAGACGCAGTTGTGAGTATAAACACATACACTATGTCCAAGCAATTCCGAAAAAAAAACCACTTAATACCTTTATAATAAGGGAAAATTATATAAAAAACCAAAATACGTTTAGATCTGAAATCTGTCTTTCATAAAAAAGTACTTCTAAGATGAGCACAAGAGAAAACACATATTTTACTCAAGATATATTTCAACTTGTATTACAAAAATTGCTCTGGCGCTCACGGTCGGATCGTGCTGGGTATACAATAGGGTATAGGAGTGTAGAAGAGGGTGCGTAGCATAGGATAGTACCAGTCTTTAAACGAACTTTAAAAGTTAGGCTCTATTAAGTGGGAGGATTTAGGAAACCTTCGGACCTTTAAAATATATATAAAGAAAAATTTATTTCAAAAAGTTATAAACATATTTTTTGCTACTAGTAGAACTAACAAATTGGACAATTATACAAAATTTATTTTGCTTAGAAATCTCTTAAAACAAAAAAGTTATAGATGTTTAAGAATTAAAAACTTATTAAGAAATTTTCCATTTTAGCAAAATAATGAATCTCGCTGTTCACTGTGATACAGTTAAAATTAAGTTTTAATTTTTTGATTCTAGAGGTATACAACTGTCTACTTTCGAATGAACTTTTACATTTTAAAACTGGCGATAGTCAAAAATATTAGTTTTGACCGCCTTCTCGCGAAACGGTCCACTGTGCGCCGTACACTGGGGATTTTTGTATGGAGGTGAGGAAAATATATATTTCTCAAAAAATGTAGTGATTTCATCACAAATTTAGTTTTATTTATATTGTAAAACATAAAAGTAATCGAAACAAAGAAAGTTAGAGAAATGGATATCGTTACCTACAATGTAAAAAGGCCTAGCACACAAAAATATTTAAATTATCTTTTTTTTTAATTTTTAATTTATTATTTATTTTAAATCTATTTTTAATTTCATCACAAATTTAGTTTTATTTATATAGTAAAACATAAAAATAATCAAAATAAATGGAGTTTGAGAAATGTATATCGTTACCTACAATGTAAAAAGCCCTAACTAAATAAAATATTTAAATGATTTGGTTAATTTATTATTTATTTAAATCTATTTTTAATTTATTATTCTAAAAGAGTCTTAACTTCGTTGCTTATAACACTATGCTCTTTCTGGCTAAATGAAGGAGTCAAATGTGAGATCATGGGGTCTGATGTTACCATCATTCGGTGCATAATATCTTCGTTCGTCGCAACTCTACTGCATTTCCTGGATGTCTAAGACGATATTTTTATAGTCTCTGTTACGAATTTCCTACGCCTCTTCGGATGTAAGCCTACAGAAAAAATACTTTTCAATTATATCTTTTCCATGAATCAGAATTTTGTGAAGTGTTGGTGGCATATTGTACCCCTCGTACAGTGCAACAAACTCTTTAGCCGTCTTTAGACAAAAATCATCACATTTTTTTGGATCTACTACCTCGGTGATTGTTATAGTTTCGAGAATTATTGAAAACCTCTGGATTATGTTTTCATCTAGACCCGTGATTTCGGAAATCAAAGCAGGATTAGCAAAGAATCTTCGTGACGTATTTCCTGGATTTGTCGTACCAGAGCCTTGCTTAACAGGATCAACCTGTATTCCAATTTTCTTTTTAAGTTCACACTTTATCAAATATTTCCGGGCTTCTTTTATCGGACAAGTATTTGAGTCGACTCTCCCACGTTAAAATTCAGTATTATAAGCTACATGGAAAAGACACTTTATCAGCTTAATACGCACATGAAGTGGTGACATACCAAATTGCAGTGCTTGTTCATTAACGGGCATAGCTTGAACTTCTTCGATTTTATAAATCTTGGATGTTGTGGCTCCACAAATAAAACAAGAAGATGCTGATGGTGTTTCAATCATTGTAAAATATAATTCATGTTTTACTTTAAAGTTACCATTATTTACTGTTAACTCAAATTCTTTTAGTTGAGATATCTCCTCATCGACTCTTCCCATTTCTTCCGTATAACTTCAGGTGTGTCTTTAACGTATGCAAACTGTAATGTTCTGCAATACTGTGTGGAAGAAGGTTTATTGTTGTTCCATACTAATTTATTTATGTCATCATTTAATGATAATCTAAGTGGTACAACTGATGTCATATATAAATGTGAGTCAGAAATTTGATCATCTGAAAACCTCTGTTGGTATTCGCATCACATCCCCATTTATAGTACATTGTTAGATTTCCGCTTTCAATTTTATTTATTTCCTTTGCTGACTTGGTCTCTAGGATTCTTTTAGCAGTATGATCCAACAGATTTTGCAGAGGTACACTGGCTGAACTTTCAGTAATAGAAATGCCTTGAGGATAACTGTTAGTTTTTTCTTTCGTGAGTTCCTTGTATGGTACGAGTATTTTGTACCCTTAATTTTCTAACCAATGCATTAGATACTTGTATTTTTTTTTTTTTTTGTAAGTTCAAGCCTTGTAAACATCCCCAAAGTTTTTAATGTACAAATTTTTGGTTGGTTTTTGAATACTAGAAGTAAAATCAATTACTTCTTGAGGAAACAAAGCACGTACCTCATCCCTTCTGTATCGTTTGGAGCGATCACAGCACTCCTCAAACGATTTACGTGGCCGACCAAGTGGTAAGCTGGTAATATATTCAGCCTCAGTAAATTTAATTGAAAATGTGCGTTCAAGCCAATTAGCATGCTTTTTTTCAAACCGCATCATCGTACGATTAGAATCCTGCCATCTTTGTTTGAAGTTAGAGCAAAAGCCTTTATTTATTGTATCCAAAATTTCACATGCTTTAGTTTCGTTTATGCCAACGTGCGATTGTTGCAAAAACTGTTTTAATTTTCTTCTGTCTTTGTAAAACTCCAGAAGCTTCGAGCATAAAACCCCATGTGAAATAGAAAAACATTGTCGTAAAACTCTTGGGCCTTAGTTTCAGTTATAATTAAAAAAACCAGACAAAAATCGCTTATATTTTTCGCGTTCGTCGGCACTTTTTGAATGACAAAAATCAGCCAATGTAAACATCATACAGGTAACTAACGGAATAACCCCAATAATTAAAAAGGTGCACTTTCCTTTTTTCCTTTTAATTGTCCACGCAAATTTATTAGCTTTTATTGATTTGCTACTGCAATTATCAAAATCAAATAACCCTTTGTTTATTACTTTTTTTTTAATTCTGAGAATCATAAAAAAGTCATCAATGTTTTTCCAAAAAATTTTGCGCATATCTCGAGCAAATTTTTTAAATTCATACCTTTACTATATTGTGAATAAAAGCGAAACGCGTACATGGATTTTAATGATTTACATCTCATTTAGTTCATAGGTCAAGCGACTTTATGTGAAAGCAATAGGCCTTGACAATTTTCACCGTTTTGGACTTTTTAAGGTATAAAAAAATATTAAAAACCGACTAGTGGTTGAAAATATCACTGCATATTGCATGAGGGGTATGTTGACAATTTGGCTTTTTTCCGGGAAATCCCCAGTGTGCGCCGTATCAAAGTAGACTTGCTCTAATAAAATTGCCTACAATAAAAAGTCGACGATCGATGTTGAGTGCTTTATTCGTTATGGGACTAGTTCTAGGCGATGTTGATTCGGAGTTCTTACTTAATCAACTAAACTTCAACGTTCCTGTAAGAACTACCCGCGGTTTTGAAATCTTGGCATTAAAATATTACCGCTCTGTTTATGATAATGATGATTCTTTTAATCGCGCTTGTGTCAACTTTAACAAATTTTATCATATTATGAACTTATCTGAGAGTAATACCGTACTGAAAAGATATCTTACTTTATTTCTAAAAAGAGCAATAAAAGACGCGTACATAGTTTTACAAGAACCATCTACAAAAAGTCGCCATTCTTCTGCTTTTTAACTATAATTTAATGCCAAAAAGTTTCGGTACATCGGTGATATACACGATATTGCGATCGTTTTCATCGGGTTTAAAACACTCTTCAAATGACAAGGTCCGCTCTATTTTTCTGCAGGATGTTACAGGAAAATTTGTTTCCACTGTTTTAATCGTGAACCGAGCATTTTAGCTTGTCAATTTGAAAGATGTAAATCACGAAGATCGCTGAAATATGCATTTGAAACCAAATGTTGGCCCATTGTTACAAATATGGGTGGAAAGTAACAATCATCTAGTTTATTATAAAGTTGATAATGGCAAGTAAAAGGCGTGGAAAAGGGTAAAAAAGCTTAAGATTGAACTTTCAACTTTTGTAATGTACCACCACAGTATTCAAAGACAAATTCCGTTTTATACCAACGATTAACGACTGGTGGCTGTTCATAGACAGCTCGAAACAAAGTTTAAAATTAATATATAACAAATAAAAACCAAAACAAATACTTTATTATATTATTCTCTAAAACATGTATGTATATAAAATTACAACATTTGAGTTAAAAATTTTAATTTTTAGGCACAAGGAAGTGTTTATGACCTCTTTTTGGTATTTAGACACGTTCAGATAATATTAGTATGTTCACAAAAGTTTTTCAAATTTACCGTGGCTACAATTTTGCCAAATATAGTGTATGAAGACTCAGGATTTCTTAAAAGTTATGATCAAAAAGCTGGAAAAAAAATGTTTTTGCTCTCTAACTTAAAAAAAAAACCGAGAGAAAATACATTTGTGGCATAAAATTTTAGCAGGAAATATGCAGCCTACTCTTGGCTACATTTTTGCTGAACATAGTTAAGCGATATTTTTTAGTGCTGATTAGCTATTTGATAGAAACTGATGACACCATTTTTGGGCATCATGCTCATATTGGGAAACTTTGAAGGTCCATAAAAAGAAAACATTCACGAAATTGGCTGTGGGGTTTTACTACAATTTGATAGTAGAAACGAACCCATACATTTACGACCTTGCACGTTTTTCACTGTTGCTTAGTTTACACTGTAAATAGACCACAAATATAGCAAAATGTTATGTTTATCACACATATTTGTTTTAATTGCACACGATTTATATCAAGGTACAAACTTCAGTGACGTCAAATTAAAAAAACAATCGAGTAAACTTTCGAATTTTCAAAAATAAAATTTTATTTTATGCACAAGCCAATACACACTTTAAACCATATATAATATAAGGCCATATTTAAATCCGTTTCGAAATTCAGGATCGATTTTGAAGGTGTTTGGAAAATTATAAAAACAAAGTTTTATTTTACTTGATAAGACGTAACAAAAAAGTAGTATGACAACCCAGGTATTTTTTGTTTGTTTTTTTTTTTCTGACGTTGTGTAATTTTTTTTATAAAGTTCGATAGGTATATGTATAGTTGTATATTTTATTCGACCTTAGAAATTTATGCATATATGTTTCTTCTTTGTCAGGCTCAAGGTCATAATACACTTAAATAAAACTCTTATTTTGTTTTATTAAATTTTGCCAATTGTTATATTTCATTATTTTCAATATTTCGAGCCCCTTCGGTGCTCATCTTCAGGAAATATGCTATATAAACCAAAAATATAAAATATTATTATATACACAAAACAACAAAAATTATGTCTTACTTAGAGTAAGGTCGTCGGTTGTCTGCTTTCTTAAAAAGTTAAACGCTTACTAAAAAATTCTGTTTGTTTACCTATTTTTGTTTATGTTTAGCTAATACATGTCGATATGTATGCGCGCAATTGTCTGTATCTGTTTTGTAGTTCATTCGTATGTTCGCGGGAGTGTTAATTATATGTAACATCTCAATTATATACCTCTTTTTGTAATTGTTTTCTTGCTGTAAAATTGATGTACTATCAATGTTGGGAGAGTGTCCAGTATTTGCACAGTGGGCCGCTAAAGCTGTTTTTTGGTCTGTAATTCTTTTCCGTGTCTTATGATCAGACTTGTGTGCGGCTAATCTAGTACGCAGTTTAGATTTAGTAGTTTCGACATATATTTTACTGCATTTAATCGACCCATCTCCGTTACATGGAATTTTGTATACCACGTTAGACTTATCCAGTTTATCAACTTTTGATTTTGTATACGAAAATAACTTATTTAAGGTGTTGTCTGTTTTTAATGCAATATTAATGTTTTGTTTGTCGAATAAATCGGAATTAATTATTCTTTCAGAAAAACCGGGGATATGTGTTGTTGACTTATACGTTTTCGCTGTTTTTTCCATTGGCGCGTTATTAATATTTCTAGCTGCATTTTTAACAATAGTATTTGCTAACGTAAACGAGAAGCTATTTTTCTGTAAGATCCTCTTAATCTTATGTGTGTTCTCTTTGTGATAAATAGTGTCGCTAATTTTTAGAACCCTCCTTACAAAATTATGTGCGGTGTTAATTTTAATATGTTTAGGGTGATTTGAAAACAAATTAATTAATCGTCCCGAAGCTGTTGGCTTTTGGTACCAGTCAAAGGTTAAACTATTTCCTTTACGTATTATTAACGTATCTAAGTACGGTAATTTGCCGTCTTGTTCTAGTTCCATAGTAAACTGTATATGTCTATGGAAACTATTTAATGCTTCCAATGTTTCCTCTACCATATTCCTTTTAGTTATACAGAATAAGTCATCAACGTATTTTATCACACATCGTGGTTTATGAATTAGTTTACCAATTGTGGTGTCTAATAAATCTTCCATTATTATGTCTAAATAATTTCTCTATTATCGGAACAACACAATAATAGAGAAATTATTTAGTTTAAATATAATTGATTCGTTTGGAAGATTTAAATTACTCACCAAGGTAGCAACTGCACCGCGAATTTATGGTTTGCCAAAAGTTCATAAAGACGGTGTGCCACTAAGGCCAATTTGTTCTTCGATAAATTCGCCATCGTACGAATTATGCAAATACTTAACGGGCATTTTAAAAAAATTAACAAAAGAGTCCAAATACAACGTGAATGATGCGATAGAATTCAAAAATAAACTATCAAATATAAAACTAGAGGATGATGAAGTTTTAGTTTCATTTGATGTTGTTTCACTTTTTCCGAGTATACCGGTAAACTTGGCATTAGAAATTACAAAGAACAAGTGGGAAGAGATTACAACACACACAAAAATACCACAAGATTTATTCATCGCCATTTTAAGTTTTTGTATAAAAGATAATAGATATTTTAAATACAAAGATAAGGTGTATGAACAATTAAAAGGAATGCCGATGGGTTCACCAGCATCACCGGTAATAGCGGACATAATAATGGAAGATTTATTAGACACCACAATTGGTAAACTAATTCATAAACCACGATGTGTGATAAAATACGTTGATGACTTATTCTGTATAACTAAAAGGAATATGGTAGAGGAAACATTGGAAGCATTAAATAGTTTCCATAGACATATACAGTTTACTATGGAACTAGAACAAGACGACAAATTACCGTACTTAGATACGTTAATAATACGTAAAGGAAATAGTTTAACCTTTGACTGGTACCAAAAGCCAACAGCTTCGGGACGATTAATTAATTGGTTTTCAAATCACCCTAAACATATTAAAATTAACACCGCACATAATTTTGTAAGGAGGGTTCTAAAAATTAGCGACACTATATATCACAAAGAGAACATACATAAGATTAAGAGGATCTTACAGAAAAATAGCTTCTCGTTTACGTTAGCAAATACTATTGTTAAAAATGCAGCTATAAATATTAATAACGCGCCAATGGAAAAAACAGCGAAAACGTATAAGTCAACAACACATATCCCCGGGTTTTCTGAAAGAATAATTAATTCCGATTTATTCGACAAACAAAACATTAATATTGCATTAAAAACAGACAACACCTTAAATAAGTTATTTTCGTATACAAAATCAAAAGTTGATAAACTGGATAAGTCTAACGTGGTATACAAAATTCCATGTAACGGAGATGGGTCGATTAAATGCAGTAAAATATATGTCGGAACTACTAAATCTAAACTGCGTACTAGATTAGCCGCACACAAGTCTGATCATAAGACACGGAAAAGAATTACAGACCAAAAAACAGCTTTAGCGGCCCACTGTGCAAATACTGGACACTCTCTCAACATTGATAGTACATCAATTTTACAGCAAGAAAACAATTACAAAAAGAAGTATATAATTGAGATGTTACATATAATTAACACTCCCGCGAACATACGAATGAACTACAAAACAGATACAGACAATTGCGCGCATACATATCGACATGTATTAGCTAAACATAAACAAAAATAGGTAAACAAACAGAATTTTTTAGTAAGCGTTTAACTTTTTAAGAAAGCGGACAACCGACGACTTTACTCTAAGTAAGACATAATTTTTGTTGTTTTGTGTATATAATAATATTTTATATTTTTGGTTTATATAGCATATTTCCTGAAGATGAGCACCGAAGGGGCTCGAAATATTGAAAATAATAAAATATAACAATTGACAAAATTTAATAAAACAAAATAAGAGTTTTATTTAAGTGTATTATGACCTTGAGCCTGACAAAGAAGAAACATATATGCGTTCGATAGGTATTATAAAATATAAGTCAATAAGTAGGTCTAATAACCAGCGCAGGTATGTAACAAAATTCGAAAATGTTTAACAGTCCGAAAATAAGTTTACAACAATTTTAAATATATCAAATACATTTATCGTGAATGTGGTGTATAAAATACATGTGAAGCTTAGTACACACGATTGGCAGATCTGACAATATTGTAACAAAAATTTGCACAAAATTTCTAACAATCGTCTGAAATTAAAATTTTTGTCTTGCAACATTGTCAGAAAAAGCATTGTCGGTACATTGGAAGTCAAATATATTGTTAGACATCTGACAACCGTCTGGCACCATGTCAGAAATATATTTATACTGTCATGCTATTCATATACATATATAAGCAAAGAATATACACTATAAGTACGGTGACCATCCGTTCTGTATTATACAGAACAGTTCTGTATTTCAGAGCCATGTTCTCTATAAATTATTGATCTGCGAAAAACGCTAAAATGTTCTGTATTTCATTTACTGTTCTGTATTTGTTCTGTATTTTCATGCCTGAAAGTGATATTCAAAATATTAAAAATTTTCCAACTATCAAAGCGAATTGAGGCGTGACTATGAATTTTGATTTGCACTTTCACGTGTAAATGCTGTTTTAATAAATATGTATGTGTATCAAGGCGAATAATAAATTTGCCATGATGTGTATTGTATACTTGCCGCCGCCAACAATACATAGTAGGCCTGGCGTTTAGATATGAAGTGTCATTACAAAAAGAACATTCATCGAGTAATTTTTCAGAAAAAAGTAATCATGTCCCGCAGACGAAAGTGCGTTTTTAATGATGAACTACAACAGCAATATAGTTTTATTAAAAAAACTGATATTGATAGCAAGGTACGATGTTCTAAGTGCATGACAACTTTCAGCATTGCTAATGGAGGCAAACTTGATATCCAACAGCACTTACGAACAAATAAACACAAGGATTCCGACATCGCTGCCGTTTCTAGCAAAACTCTATCCTGCTATTTTGGGTCTAAGGATTTTAACGACAGCAAAAGGAAAATTTGCATATCAGAAGGAACATGGGCATATCACGCTGTTAATCATAACCACTCATTTCGCTCCAACGATTGTACTTCAAAACTTATAAGAAGCTGTTTTGATGAGAGATATTCTTCTGGACGTACCAAGTGTGAATCGATAGTTTGTAAAGTCCTAGCTCCGAAGTCCATTGCATAAATTGGTATTCAAGTCAAAATATTGGAAGTTGATAATTTGCCCGGAGAATCCCCCGATATTTTAACAAAATATATTTGTGATCTGCTTATTAAATTTAATGTAAACAAAAAATTACTTGCTTTATGTGCAGATAACACAAACTGTAACTTTGGTGGAGCAGCCAGTCGAGGCAAAAACAATGTTTTCAAAAAACTTCATTCGTCTACGGAAAATGTTCTTATCGGTGTGAACTGTGCTGCACATATTTTAAATAACTGCATTCAAACATCAACAGAATGTCTCCCCATAGATATTGAAACGATTATTGTAAAAACTTTTTCCTACTTTTATAATTATACAGTACGTGTTGAAGAGCTTAAAGTAATTTGTGACACAATAGAAGTAGAATATAAAAAACTACTTGGATTTAGCAAGACAAGATGGCTAACTCTTAAACCATCCATTGAAAGAATATTAAAGCTTTTTAAGCCTTTAAAGGAATACTTTTTATCCCAGCCAAAGTGTCCAACTATATTAAAAAGTTTTTTTGAAGATCCTGTTTCAGAAGCAAGCTTTTCTTCGTTCATTGTCAAGCTACTTTGTTTCATGACTACATACAGAGTCCCAACAAATATGTATGACTGAGGTTTCGCTCATTATTAATCATAATTGAGCTAAGTCAGAAAAAAGTTCTCGATATTAATGAGTTTAAAAGTACCGCAAGCCAATTTTATGCAAATTGCATTGAGTACTTAAATCAATGGGACACTGCTTATCAAGAAGTTGAAATACTGAAATGGGTTCTTTTACGTGAAACTCCTGCATGGGAGGATGTTGAATCCAGTTTTGTTTTTATTATGGATAAGAGAAACGAATTAAACATAAATAATACCGAATTATTTGATGAGCTGGCTCTTGTTAAAAGATATACCATTTCAGAAAAATTAAAGCAATGGAGTGAAAACAAAAAATCTTCTGAAGAGCGCTGGGTAGAAGTTTTTAAACATTTCAAAGAAGGAGGTATAAGTTTCCAAAATATTTTGAAAGTTGTCGAATTCAGTTTATGTTTACCTGGTTCTAATGCTCCAACAGAAAGAGTGTTTTCTATTTTAAATAACATATGGACTAGTGAAAAAGCTCAATTGAAGGTAAATACCCTCAAATCCATTTTAATTACTAAATATAACTATGATTTAAATTGTTTAGAGTTTAAAGAATATTTAAAAAGTAATGAAGGCTTACTAAAACAAATCTATTCAGCAGAAAAATACCAAATTTAATTGCTTTGTACATATACATATTAACGCCTAAAATTTCTCTATTAACCCATTTTACTTAAGAATCAAAACATTTTTGTCATTGATCATATGTACTGAGTACAAATTAATCTTAATTTTATAGTTCTTACAAATATACTTATATATGCAATGATCTCGGAAACAGTCAAGCTCTATTTTCTTTTTTACATCAGCGTGTGATTATGTTTTTTTTTAAGTTTTGATTTGTATTTGTTAAAAAAATATCTATAATAAATTGGTCTTGAATGTGCATTTAAGGTTGTTTGTACTTTTTAGTTGTTATTATGAAATCTTATCCCTGTTCTGTATTTTGGTTTCAAAAATATGGTCACCGTAACTATAAGAAGATGCGTGTCGAACAAAGCATGATATAACATAAGCATGATAGAAAAAAGCGGAAACCATCGTGTTGGATCGTTGGTCATCGATCATGTTTAAAGTCGGTTTCATCAAATTTAATTTAAAGTACTGAAGGGAAGGTGGAAAAAACATAAGCAAAAACACATGCAAACTTGTTTGAAAATCTTTACAAAAAATTCTACTTTAATTTCACAACATTTTTAATGATTGAACTACAATAGTTTTAGTTATTGTCAGCTTTTCCCACTGCAAGACGTGTATTTTTTGTGCGTGTGTAATTTTCCTTGCGATACATGATGAATACATTTAAGAAAAAAATAATATAATATCCTTCATGAAATGCTTCGTAGAGATATGCAAAAGATCTAGAAGGCATTTTAAAAGTGAACAATTTTTTAACTTTCTTTCTTCAGACAAAATTTTAGGGCAAATTTGGCGCAAAAAACGCCAAATTCCTGTAGAAGATTACACAGAAAATCTCTATATATGTGACCGTCATTTTGATAAAAAAATTAAAGGCGGAAACCATTCCAACCATAGATTTAGATGAAATTGAAGAAGAGGAAGATATTGAACTCCAGAATTTACCAACAAACACTTACTTTGATAATATCGTTGACCCCTTTTGTTCAAATTGCGAAAAACAAACAAAACTGTCAAATCTATATAAGATAAAACATAACGATCTTTTACGAAAATACAAGAAAGTCTTAAATTCCAGAAAGAAAACTAGAACTTTCAGAAAAATGTTAGGAAGTTTTGTTAAAGAATCTATTGATGCTCTCCAAAATATTAGCATGGAAAGCAAAACAATTTGTAATAAATATAGATTACAAGCCACATACAATTTTCCAAGAAACAAGTTACATTTTAACTTTGCCCATATTTCCACCCTAAATCGATGGGCGTCAATAAAATTTCTTCAACCCGGCTTAAAGAATAATACGTTTGAGGTCGTAAAGCGAAAATGCGCACTGTTGGATGAAAGAGATTCTAAGTATATGGTTTTGGTTATGGACGAAATGAGCATAAGAAAAGAGCTGAGCTATAATCAGAGTTTCGATTTAATAGATGGATTCGAAACAACAGGTTTTGTAGGAACTAAAAATATTGGTACTCATGCGTGTGTCTTTATGGTAAAAGCATTGTTTTCTAATAGAAGTATAATTATAAACTATTTCTTTTTCCCAAAACGAGTTGCTGTTCAACTCTAACTAATATTGTAAAAGAATATATAACCATTTTGCAAAGCATTAGTATAGACATTTGTATTCTGGTATGTGATCAAGGCTCAACTAGCAGAAAATGTTTGTTCAACCTAAAGTAGAAATGGTTGAAATTTGAACTGATGAAACTGTAAGCATGCAAGTAATTAAAGAGCTGTACGAAATGGAAGCAACTGCAAAATCCAAAATGTGTCCAAAATTGACACGACAACATATATATCTAAATACATTTAAAAAATGCGTGTGATATTCGCAACCCAAATTTTTAGCAGAACTGTTGCAGCTGCCATTAAAACAATATGCAACACTACACAATTTAAGAGATTATCCGCAGAAGTGACCCTTTCAACAGCTAAGTTTTTGGAAAAAATTTATAAGATTTTCGATTGTCTTAATAGTGGTTCCCTTTATGGCGATAACTGCTACAGATGTGCTGTTCAACTTAACAAGGAACCTCACAAATATATACAAAACTTTATGGAATATCTGGATGGCGTGGAATTCGTCGTCCAGAAAAAGCGTGTTTTCTTTTTAAATGGTATAAAACTCACTCTTAATTCAGTCCATTTACTGGTCCATGACATTTTAAAAGAAGATGGTGATTTATATTATGTTATGACAAAATCTCTTAATCAGGATAAGTTAGAAAACATATTATCTGTACTGCGGCAAAAGGGAAGCAACAATAGCAACCCTTTCGTAGCTGAGTTAAATACTATTTTGGCAAAAGTTATGGTTTCTAAAATTATTCAATCCCGATTTACCAGTAACTGTGAAGTTGAACAAGACGAGACTGCCCAAATTGATACTTATGATATATGTTTACCAAAAAGTAGCGATTATGATATATATTCTTGAAGTGAGCTAACTGAAATGAGCTCAAATGATAAAATCATATTGATTTTAACGATGATGTATATGCAGATTACTTTTTAAAAGATCTTTTTAATAATTCTAAGAACATGAATTTAGAACTGGTTTCCATGAGATATTTTGTTGGGTATGTTGCATTTAAAAATACTCCAAAATTGCAATGCGAAAAATGCTGTAATGAGCTTATGAAGATGCATGAACTTTTAACCGCCCCAAGCGAGCTTTTTATATTGTTTAAGAACTATCACTCTCTGACAGATTTTGGAAATTTAGCTGCTCCATCAGACAAACTAATGGAAACGAAATAGTATAAAATCATTTATAATTGACTTGTGCAAACGCTTAACCCCAGAACGCTTCAGTGATGATTGTTCCAACTATAAACAAGCTATTATTGGACTTTTTATTATTGATCCTCCTTCGAAAGCACTGCTTTTGGGCTATAGAAAAAATTAGTTCTAAGCTTAGAAAAGTACAGGTTTTATCTCATAAATAAAAATCAAATCTTTAAAAAAATAATAAAAAAAGATATATAACAAAAAATAAAATATAATTAAATAATCAAAATATTACTAATAAATAATATATTTTTTTTTATAAAAACATTTTCAAAAAAGTTTATATATTTTTATCAAATCTCAAAATCTCTAGATTTTACAAAAATAAAGGTATCCTTCACTTTATTTTATTATTCAAAAAACCTAAGTGTTTTAGCCTTAAGGCACAATAATGTTATAAAATTTATTGAAATGCTTAATGCATATGACTATTTGGTATGAATAAAATAAAGTTATTATAATCAATTTCTTTCAATCCTGCCTTTTGACAAACAATTTTTAGTTCATTATAATTCATTTGTATTTAAATTTAATTCATATTTAAGACAGAATGAATTCATTTAATATACAACTCAATTGTTGAACGATCATATTAAGGGAAGGCGACCAAAACTCATATTTTTTTACAATAAGTAAATACACACACACACACACACACACTATATTTACCTACACATTTACACAAATTTTTTATGGTTATCACTGTTGATGGAGTGCTACATCACCGGTGACAAATGCATGTGTCATAGTTTTATGTTTTCCGAAAATCCGGTAAGCCGCCGCCGGAACTTTCTCTCCCACCTGAACCAATAACAACCCGTTGGGGTACATGGATTGAGGCTGTAAATTATTATGCTACCAATAACGAAAAAGTTTTGAAAGTCTTAGATAATTTAACAGATGATGCTCAATCGATTAAAATTGCCAAAGAAGCTTTACGTAAATCTAAAACAAAAACAGATTTAAACAGTGGTGATAAACACAATATACACATGAGCACTGAAGATGAAAGTGTAGCGACTTTCGAAAACAGCTGTTCTGCTCTGCTGTGTAAGTTGAACAAAACTGATGTTGACTTCCTTTGTGCCTAGGAATATTTATCATCATGTCTTTCTGAGATTTTAACTAAGTTAGAACAATTTAGCCTATATATATATTAATATAGCAAAACAGATTTAGTTTTTATTGCATCGAATTATGGATTTATTGCCAACAATATCAAAAAATTTCAAACTGCTGGTATTTCCCTAACTGAGCAAATAAAAATACTGAACGACACCGTTAAAAAGATCGACAATGTGCCTGACTCCGATTCTAAGCATATTGTTCAAAATAAGTTAAAACGAGTTATGGATAAAAACAAAGGCCTTGAAGCAATAAAAAATATTTGTAGTCAGCTGAATGGTTCTAAAGCAAGCCCAACTTCAGAATATGATGTGGTCGAAGTTTTGTCTTTTAAATATGCTCCAATGAATTCAGCGGATGAAGAAAGAAGTTTTTCTTTTTATAAAAAAAGTATTTTTAGAAGCAACAGACAGAACTTTCTTTTTGAGAATTTAAGCCAACGCGTCGTAATTTATTGCAATTCCAATATGAATTAAGCTAATATATTTCACAGACTTATACTTGTACAAATTTGCTTACAAAGTAGTTTTTAATTCGTATTTTACATTACATAAATTAGTATGTACATATGTATTTAGCATATGTTGTCTTAGACATGTAATATGTTCCTGAAGTAACAAGTTATTTAATGAATTCCCTAACATGTTTATTTTTTCTTTTATTTTTTCATTATTTTTTAAATAAAATCTTATATTTTTAAGAAAAACAAAACCTTTTAGAGCATATTTTTTACATTTTAAAAGCATTTTTCCTGTTTTTTACAGCATTTTTTATGCTCTTAAAACCCTTTTTTAAAGCATATTTTTGGTTGCTCTGATTATAAAGGTACATATTTCAACTAATTTTGTAAAAACATTGATATATAGCAAACGACTAAATATATAATGACCCGGTTGATAAATCTAATGTATTCGCTGAGATATTCGCAAGTATCCTACTTGTCTGATAGCTCTCAATCACTCTCCGTGATCGAGAGGATAACCGTCACTATACAAAAAATTGTTTTTCGAGTGCGTGCAGTTAAAATGTTCTTTTAAACGTTAGCACAAAGAAGTCTCCTAGGCCGGATGGAATCCCTGCACTGGTCTTGAGGCAGTTCTCTTGAACGCTATGCGTACGTTAGCCAAACTTTATTACACTGTATCATGCTGGTAAACTTCCAATGTGAACGATATTATATCTTTAACTTTTACTCCTAACTACTCATTTGCAGATGGTAGCAGCATTTCATATTTACATTTATTTAACTATAGGTGGAAAATGTCTAAGATCACCCATAAGAACCAATGTTGTATGTTTATGCACGTACAACCATCCTGCACGGAATAAATGGATCACATCTTTTAAGTTGCAAAAGAAGCATCCAAGTGCTTTGGCTTTTTAAGACTGATTCTTCACCCCATATGATCTCCTTATTATTTACGCCACTTATATCCGACCGAATATGAAATACAACTCACATGTGAGGGACAGTGCTTCAAAGCCTATCTTGAAGTTACTCGGTAATATACAGGAGAGGGAGAAGAAGCTCATCGGAGACAATAGGATAATTAATTCTGTTGACTCTTTTAAGCATCGTCACAAAGTAGGGTGCGTTTGGTTGTTTTATCGTTACTACAATATAATGGGATGTGCTCTAATGGGATCAGGGAACTGGTTCCCGAAACCCATTCATTTTCAGCCAGATTGTATATATTTGCAGTCGATATTCCAGAGAACCGTACTACTCATTAAAGAGAGAACTCGTTTTTCGGCCGAACAGTACGCATGTGGTAGAGATTACATGTAGGAGTCTTCCCAGTCACTTTCAATTTGAAAAAATTTAAATCGGGTTTCCACAGACACTACTCCCTTACTCTTCTTATGTAGTAAACTAACATCTTTTTGCAAATTTTTGTCTCGCAATTATTATAAATTTTATAAAATTACTTTGTATGACTTTTGTCATACAGACTTATAGTACGTTCTTTACAACACACTTCAAATATGATGACAAAATCCATTAATATTATCATTTATAGTACCTTTAGTATAATAAAACAAAACAAGTATTTGCTCAGATCTAGCCACATTTTTAATATTGCATTTACAGCTTACTCAATGGATATCACTGTAATATATTGTGTGTTCGCATTGTCGTAGTTTAACATATTATAATTTTGACATAGGCCATCTGCTTTATTGGACAGTGCGAAAACCAATTGTGAATTTTTTCCACGCGGAATACCAAACTGTTTTGAAAACTTTTTTCAGTTGCAGCATATACAGCCAACTAAAGAGAGCAAATCGAACAAATATTAAATTTGAAATCTCTTTTTAATTTTTTTGGTACAAACTATTATCTTATCCAATCGTTACTGTAGCATTGTCTATTCCTATGGCTATTAGATGTTTAAAATTTATTTGGAAAATACTTAGAAGCCAATCTAAGACATACAGTATATCTTCAACAGTGCTACGTTTTAAATCTATCTGAGATTATTGAAAAAAAATTTTTTACAGCTTAATTATCCAAAAACTGAACAAAGCATCTTTTCAAATGAAATATCAGTCACTTCATGTAAAATAAGAGTAAATAGTACTTTTCTAACGTCTTCAACAACACCTTTTATAAAATATGGAGTTATAATATTTGATACTGTGCTTGAGCATCTTATTCTGTTTAACTTGAACTCTAAAGATGTATCACCAAAGAAGCTTTGATACACATATGAAACGAATGTTCAATAATCGAATAAAAAATAAAAAAATAAAAAGGCATGTGATTTTTGATTTTGTGTATTTAAAAGGAATTTTGGCTTCAGAAACCCTGTTTCTTCAGAGCTACTCAGGTATAATAATTATAAATAACACAATAAAACGAATTATATATAAGAAGCATTCAAGGCAGTGGTGCTAGATATGTTCCTAAAAATATCTTCATTTGAAAACATTAAGAACAATTTCTTTTTTCATTATTATTATGTATAATAAAAATATAATTTTCAAATTAGTACACATTTGTGGGAATTGTTGTTTAAAACTCCTTAATTTTAATTTCTTGCTGATTCTTTTTTGCAAAAATGTACGTCTGGCATAATATTTTAAGTAGCAATTTTGTTCTTTCTAAATTATAAAATAGTTTTAGCCAGAAAAAAGTATATAACGTCAGTTGCCTTTTTGGTTACTATTATGAATGAAAAAAAAATTAGTTTTCCATCCCTGAAAACGAAATCTTGATTTTTCTTTAAATATTTGATGCAAATTTTGCTTTTTCTGAATTAAAAATTGTTTTAATTAGTAAACATAAACGACATTAGTTGCTTTTTTGTTATTTACCAATGTATTTAAAAAAATTTAAACTTGCAACCATTTTGGTCACTTTCAGGTAACACAAAATGTTGCAGTTGTCCAACCGTGCAATCAAAATTTTGATTTTTTTAAATTTTGAAACCAAATTTTTTTTCCAAATTAAAAAATGGTTTTTGCTAGGAAATAAACGACGTTAGTTTTTATTTTTTTGGTTAGTTGTATGCACAAAAAAATTTCAATTTCCGATCCCTGGAAGCGAATTTTATTTTTGTTTGTTTTTTTTACCAATACAAGTCTTCATAATGTATAAAGTGGTTTATTTAAGAAAAACTACATATTGTAACCACTTTTGTCATTTTCGTGTACCACAGAATATTTCAGTTATACAACCCTGGAGTCGAAATTTTATATTTGATAACAAGTTTGTTTTGCCGGAATGAAAGATAATTTAAACCCGGAAAAAACGACTTTAGTTGATTTTTGGTTATGTTATTGTATAAAAAAATATTTAAATTTCCTAACCCTGGATGAACATTTTTTTTCATCTATGCAAATCTTCGTGTTGTATAAAACGGTTTTAATTAAGAAAACCTTTAAACATTTCATTTTTTTATGTACCACAAAATACCGAATGTGGAAACAAATTTCCCACCCCTTTAGGCGAAAAATTTATTTCTTAAAATTATTTATTACCAGTGCAAGTCCTGGAATCAAAATTTTATTTATATTTTTAATTTTTGATACCAATTTTGTTTTGCTAGAATAAAAAATAATTTTAATCAGGAAAAAACGAGGTTAGTTCATTTTTGATTATTTTAATGTATAAACAAATTTAAATTTCCTAACCCTGAATAAGAATTTTTTATTAAAATTTTTTTTTTTCATCAATGCAAATCTTCTTTTGTTTAAAAAGAACTTTAAATATTTTAGTTATTATATGTATTTTCCCATCCCTAGAAAAAATTTTTTTTTATACCCTTCACAAAAATGTGAAAGGGTATACATAGGTTTGTTATTCCGTGTGTAATTTCTTCGATATCAGTATGCGACCCCATAAAGTATATATATTCTGGATCCTTATGAATAGCGCTGACGATTTAGCGATGTCCGTCTGTCTGTAGGCGAAATCGGTTTTCCCAAGCCCCCAGAGGAGCTAGAGAGTTCATTCTTGGACTGATCGATTGGAAGTGAGCTAAGCTTAGAGTTGTTTATATGAAAATTGAACCTATTTCATGCTTTGGGACTCCTCAATTGTCCATTTAAAACTTAAAAAAAAAAATTCCAATGATGGGAAATTAAATTTTTTTTTGCACATTCGGTATTTTGTGGTACATATGATAACTAAAATGTTGAAAAATTTCAAGTTTTTCTTAAAAAAAACTGTCTTTGGTGTAATGAAGATTTGCATCGATGAAAAAAAAAATTAAATTTTTTTTATACAATAAGCTAACCAAAAATCAACTGACGTGGTTTTTTGCTGGTAAAATTTATTTTTTATTTCGGAAAAACAAAACTGGCATAAAAAATTTAAAAAAAAAATCAAAATTTCGATTCCAGTGTTCGATACTCCAATATTTTGTAGTACATGAAAGTAACGAAAGTGGTTAAGGATTTGTAGTTTTTCTTAAATAAAACCGCTTTATACATCATGAAGACTTCCATTGGTAAAAAATAGTTTAAAAAAAATTAAATTTTCGCTTCCAGGGATCGGAAATAGATTTTTTTGTGGCACATTCGGTATTTCGTGGTACATATAAAAATTAAAATGTTTAAAAATTTTAAGTTTTTCTTAAATAAAACTGTTTTATACATCAGGAAGATTTGCTTAGATGGAAAAAAATTTACAAATTAAAAATTCTCATCCAGGGTTAGGAAATTTAAACTTTTCATACATTAACATAACCAGAAATGAACTAATTTCGATTTTTCCTGGTTAAAATTATTTTCTATTGTGGCAAAACAAAATTGGTATCAAAAATTAAAAAAAATCATCATTTCGATTCCAGGATTGGATACCGCAATATTTTGTAGTACATGAAAGTGACAAAAATTCTTACAAATTTGTAGTTTTTCTTAAATAAAACCGCTATATATATCATGAAGACTTCCATTGATAAAAAATAATTTAAAAAAATTAAATTTGCGCTTCCACGGATCGGAAATGGAATTTTTTTTGGCACATTCGGTATTTCGAGGTCCATATAATAACTAAAATGTTTAAGAATTTTAAGTTTTTCTTAAATAACACCGTTTTTGCAATAATGAAGGCTTGCATCGATGAAGAAAAATTAAAAAATTTAAAGTTCCTATCCAGGGTCAGGAAATTTAATTTTTTTATACAATAACATAACCAAAAATCAACTAACGTGGTTTTTTTCCTGGTTAAAATTATGTTTTATTTCGGAGAAACAAAATTGGTATCAAAAATTAACAAAAAATCTATTCCAGGGTTGGATACTGCAACATTTTGTAGTACATGCAAGTAACGAAAGTGGTTACAAATGTGTAGTTTTTCTTAAATAAACCCGTTTTATACATAATGATGACTTCCATCGGTAAAAAGGAAAATTTTAATGTAATTTTCGCTTCCAGGGATCGGAAATTGAATTTTTTTTGCACATTCTGTATTTCGTGGTACATATAATAATTAAAATGCTTAAAAATTCCAAGTTTTTCTTAATTAAAACCGTTTTATACATCAGGAAGAGTTGGATTGATGAAAAAAATGTTTCGCTTCCAGAGGTGGGAAATTGAAATTTTATACATATATAAACCAAAAGGCAACTAACGCAGTTTTTTAATAATTAAAACTATTTTTATTTTCAGGAGAAAACTAAATTAATATCAAGTATTTAAAAAAACTAGATTTCGATTCCAGGGTTGGATATTTGCAATATTTTGTATAACATGAAAGTTACCAAAATGGTTAAAAATTTGTACTTTTGCTTAAATAAAACCGCTTTACACATTATAAAGACTTGTATTGGTAAAAAAAAGTTTGAAAAATTAAAATTTCGTTTCCAGGGTTGGGAAATTTTGAATATATTTTTTAATTAACCAAAAATGCAACTGAAGTTGTTTTTATTTTTTGCTAACTGACACTATTTTATAAGTTAGAAAGCAGACGTACATTAGTGAAGGGTATAAAAGATTCGGCACAGCCGAATATAGCACTTTTACTTGTTTAAATTTAAATAGATAAATGAGGAGTCCCGAAGCATGAAATATGTTCAATTTGAAAATAAACAAAAAATAATCGGTTTTTGGTATTAATTTTGCGTCAAGAAATAGGTGTAAGCTTCTCAGCTCTGGAACCATCCTTCTGATATTTCAGTACCACCTTAGGTTAGCTCACTTCCAATCGGTCAGTCCAAGAACGAAGTCTCTAGCTCTTCTGGGGGCTTGGGAAAACCGATTTCACGTACAGACGGACATCGCTCAATCGTGATCGCTATTCATAAGGATCCAAAATATATATACTTTATTGGGTCGCATATTGATATCGAAAAAATTACACACGGATTAATAAACCTAGATGTACCCTTTCACATTTTTCTGAAGGGTATAAAAACAATATTTAAACATAAACATGAGCATACAACAAAACAACTCTGACATTGTGATTTAAAATTTCATTTAAGTCGAGATAAAATTAAAAAAGGTAATTAAAGAAATAAAATCGAAAAGCTCTTCCAAATATTGACAAAGCGATGTTAATTTTTGAGGATAAGACATAAATTTCAGTTTTAAAATGCTTAGTAGGTTGCCAAAATTTTGTATATATCCGTATCCAATGAAAAAAACGTATATAATGAAAAACCATACACAGTTTCGAATCGAGTAAATAAATAAGGACCGCAAATTTGACAACAAACCACATATTTTAGGCAGTGTCATAACTCGAAAAAACTTGTTTTGCATGAAACGTTTTTAAATTTTTTAGCATATTTATGAAAATCTAAGAACTAGTTTTTCCCTCAGGATTAGAGTATATAAAATAATTCAATGAAATATTTCCAAAAAAAAAGCACGAACGAAATGGAGATTAACTGTACTTCATTAGCTTTGAAAATGCATTTTTGAATTATGCCGTTGAAGTAGTATATGAGAGATATGATTTTTATTACCATTCATCTTATAAAATTTTTCTTATTACTTTTAAACATACATTTTAGCTTTGTTGTGAATGTCACGGTTTCATGTGTATTACATATTAACATACAAAATGTTAAATTATCACTGGTTAGCACTGCAAGGAAAAAGCTTTAAAGGGCGATGTGGCGTTGCAAGTGGTGGCAATATGCTGTCATTAAATATCTGGCTATTTATAAAAGTTATTGTGGTTGGAATAACAGTTCTCTTCATCAAATCAGGTAAGTCGCAAACATATTTGCTGAGTTCTTTTTAAAAACGCCGCTTTGAAAGACAGACAGACAAATTTCGCAGTAGAGGCATGAAGATTATTTAGCACACGACTAATTTCTCGGTTGTAAATGCTTTAGGCAAGATCAAAAGGGAATGGAAAATATATCTGGCTTTAAATTTCCTACTTTTAAAATGTGACTTGTTGTTATCTTCTATTCTGCTGATTCTTTCAGTGTTATAACTGTGGAACTTCTAAACTATTGAATAAATAATAAAATAAAATTATAATTAAAAGCTCGCAGAGTAGCCAGGCTTAGGAATCTGTATTTTGATATCTCTATTCGCATCCAGAGCGAGGCCACGGGGTAAAAGTTCGGGTGCGTAATATTAAGCGCAATAAGTTTTGCTAGAAAAATAAACAGAAACTTTATTTGAGATTGTATCTTTTTTAAGTGTGAGTACTTGTATCGAACTATTTATTACTATATAAGTCAATTAAGACAAATACACTAAGGTCCTTAGCGTGTTATTAATTCAGAAAAACATGATATGTATTCAAGGCGAGGAAAAGTCACCATCAACTTAACGATTCAACTTAGACAGCTGAGTAGAACAGCTGCTTTCGAAAGCCGCTAGAGTCTTATCATTAGTAATATTATGTATTTTCGCTTTTTCGCTCACAATTTCGAAAACCCTATATTACGGTTCGATTATATTCATTATGTCCTAAATTCTGAATTACTGTTAAATTTTCAATTATGCCGAGCCTTTTTGTTTTGACATATTTTATACTTAGTCACATGTGATTGCTTATTTTACGGTAATTAATAGCAGTTGCATAGCCATATATTAAGTCATTGCTACAAAAACACCAAAAAATACCAAAATTTGAGTAATTTAAATTATAAAGTTGCAGATCAAAATGGTCTGGTGGCAATTATGCCGCAGTAACAAATATGTACGACCGTGGGAATTTCTGTATGTCCATGTGCGGCCGTTGGTATATCTGTCCGTCCATATGTGTGCGTGGGAATATCCGTCCATACGTACGTATAAGGTGAAGGTAATGAAGTAACCATGATAAATTTTTATTCATTATCGTGAGAATTTATGGCTGTCCATACGCGGCCGTGACTATATCTCTCTATATTTTATTGAAATTTATATACCACAAGTATACTAAAAAATTCCATACATACGAACATGGCTTTATTTAATTTTTCATATATAAGCGAATGAAAATAGGCTTACAAATTGTTTAAATGAGGAAATTTTGAAAAGTGCAAGGTGGTAACTATGGGTTCGATTCTACTATCAAATTGTAGTAAAACCCTCAGTTTGGCCAATTTGGTGACCGTTTTCTTTTTATGGGCCTCCAGAGTTTCCCAATATTAGCAGGACGCCAAAAAAATAAATAAATTTTATGACAGAAATTTATTTTATCTCAGATTTTTTTTTAAGTTAGAGAGCAAAAATTTTTTTGTCAGTTTTTTTATCATAACTTTTAGGAAATCCTGATTTTTCATACACTATATTTGGAAAAATAATAGCCATGGAAAAGTTAAACAACTTTTGTGAACACACCAATATAATCTGAACGTGTCTAGATACCAAAAAAAGGTCATTGTTGTGCCTAAAAATTAAAATTTTTAACTCAAATGTTATAATTTTATATACATTTTTTGGAGAATAATTTAACAAAGTTGCTTTTATGACTGATAACCGAATCCCAGTGTTCTTTAAATATCTTATAACACAAAAGGCTTTAAGGATTACCAAATGCATAATATATATGTATATCACGAAAAATTTTTGTAATGGTACCACCATCTTTTTCACGTACTATTTTGTACTCTTTGCCATGTGAGAGACAACTGAATAAAAAGAGCATAACAAAGTGGTGGGTGTTAACAATAAGCAATTGCTCTATGAAATGAACATCACTATTTTAAATTAGTGACGCTCAAAACTAAAATATGCTTGTGTTGGTGAGAAAGTGGGGGTAATATATAAGTACAGTAAAACGAAAAAGTAAACGAAAACCAAAAAGTATAGAAAACAGATTACGATTTCACGCACACAAAATTTTATTCTTCTGCGTAAGTAGGTGAAGTAAAACACATGTGAAGGTTACAATTATTTTTTATATATTTAATTCTTTCGGGCAAAAAAATTGCTTAAATATATTTTTCCGGGAATTAAGAAAATGCAAAAATGCACCTGCAATAAGGTATATTCAAAAAGAACGTTTCAAACATCAAGGGCAACAACAAGATTACAATGACGAAAACGTCCTACATTGCATTTTATTACAGATAGGTTTTTAAAGGGTTTTTTTCTGACAAAAAAAAACATTGGAAGGTTACAATATTATTTTCTATATTTTTAAGGCTTACAGGCCAACTAGAGAAGTAAATGTTATGATTTATTAGGTCATACAAGTCAATTTGTAAAAAATAATCCACGCAACGAACGCAAATAAGAAGTTGACAGAAATCGTTTATGTCCGCGGTTTCGTCAATGCAAATATAATAAAATTTACTATTTTGTATTTTTTGCTTTGTAGCTGAATCAGACATTCCTAACTGTGCTACACGGCGCGTAATAGTACAACGCGATAAGGGTATAGATTAACTCAGTTAATATTACAATTAACTTTAGAGAGAATTTTACTTAGAAGTTCTTTAATAAAAATACCATCAGAATATGGTTGGTCCTGCTTCGCAATATGTAGGCTTACAATACTTGACATATATTTTTTAATCTCTATCATATATTTCATCATTATATACTTCCTCTTCTATCCATCCATCCATCAAATTTCTTATATATGTATATATTTTTCATATATATCATTTTCATTATATTTCTCGCTATGAAAAATATAAAAATGCCTTCTGATAACCGAAACCCAGTGTTCTTTAAATTTTTTATAACACAAGAGGCATTGAGGATTACCAAATACATAATATATCCCGAAAAATTGTCATAATGGCACCACCATCTTATTTACATACTATTTTGTACTTTTTGCCGCCTGAAAGACAACTGAATTAAAAGAGCATAACAAAAAGGTGGGTGTTTTCAATAAGCAAATGCTCTATGAAATGAGCATGACTGTTTTAAATAGCACACTTTGTGCTATTTACTCATATTGTCATAAAGTGATAAAATTTTAAACCAGTTTAAAAAAGTTGTTTTTGTGCTGCATATAAAAAATCATAAAATAATAGCACTCTTTAAGGTATTTTTTTGTGTGTTTGAAAATATTTAGGCGAGACGACGACAGTATATGTTTGCCGCCGATACTTATATATGATTCACGAGTAAAAAAAGGTTAAAGCATTGTTCATACCTATATGTTTGTACATTAAATCACATTTTTATTACATAAAAATATTAAAAGAGCACCAAATCGTAAAAACTAAATACATACAAGTGAAAAATTTTTCTCGTTTAAATTAAGTTGCTGGCAGCCACTGAACGTTTTGCCATATGCCGCTGCAAATAAATTTATTCAGCTCGTAACAAGACAGCAGCTGTTAAAGTTTATATATACAAATTATTTAGCAGACCAAGTTATGACGGGTTGTTCACACTTGTCATCTTTTTCGTGCTATTATTTTATGACTTATGACTACAGTGTGAATCCCCCAATAGTTTGTAGTGCGCACCTTGTAACAGTTAAGCTTACATTTGAATGTTAGAAGAAAGAAATTTAATAAGACAATTCGGCGTTCTGGCTTCCATCTAAAATTCAGTCGGGAGTGGGTTCTTGTCTTTACCTTTTTAATACTGTTATGCTACAAAAATTTTAAAATATATAACAATAATAATTATAACAATAAAAGTTATAATAAAAGAAAAATATTTGGTTAAAATCATCAAGAAGAGCTTCTTGGAAATTACTGTCCAACTAAATCAGTTCCCCGTATCTCGTGAAGAATTAAAAAAAATCTAAGTTCCCATAACGTCAATCTATAATTTAATCACCCCGAAAATTCACAATTTCTTAATTATTGTTCTATAATATCATTTTTATATATACACATATGAGTGACATACACACTAACACACCTTAAGTAACCTTTAATCCCTATACATATTTAAATATAAGAATGATAATAATAATCCCATATACATATTTATAGATGTGACCTTTAATCTCTGTGCATATTTAGAAATAAGAATGATCATAAATGTACTAAAGAAAAAAAGGATAACAATGTAAGAAGATAAACTCTAGTTTAGTTTTAAGATTCTCATCGTTGTTACTTAAGAATATTCAATAAAATATGAGCAGTTTATGAAGAAAATTCAACCACAACTAACGTTGTATTTTATTGCAGCAGTCGGTAGGATCTACGAAAAAGATCCTTTTCAAACGTACCACAAAAAAAAATTTTGCGAATCCTACGGGACCCTCAAGGTCATAATATAGGAAAATAATAACAAATAAATACCAAGTTCATGGAAAACTTACAAGTGTTTTAAGAAATTTAAATATAAACGAAGAAGATACCAGCACAATGAACGCCGAACAGAACCGATTTGAAAACCTCATACATCAAAGAAGGTTTATAATGAACAACTTGGAGCTAATCCATCCGTTTAATTTTAAGTATAAATAATATTAAATTTAAGGGTAGTATTAGAAAACTTTGTGAAGCTATTAACCTTCTAATATGTAGGATTAAAGATATGATAAGATTAAGTAACGATCCAGAGGAAAGAAAAAAAATTTTTAGAAACAGTATAGACTTTTATAGTTTTAGAACATTAAAAAAGGAATTACCAAACCACTTGGTAGCTCTTTTTAATGCCAATCTAATAAATGATTTTCAATCCGCGAGAGGGGTGAATTCAATGAAAATATCCACAGTAAACCGCACAACCCACGAAATTAAGGCCAACCACAACCACATAGAGTAAACCACAATAAGGATCAAAACAATCAAAGTTTTCCTTCCCAACATAAAAGATATTTTAATAATACAAATCAGAACTTCTATCAACAGAACTCCCATCCCCAGAAGTCATATAATAAAAACCAAAATTTCCATCTCAACCACGAAATTAAGGCCAACCACAACTACATAGAGTAAACCACAATAAGGATCAAAACAATCAAAGTTTTCCTCCCCAACATAAAAGATATTTTAATAATACAAATCAGAACTTCTATCAACAGAACTCCCATCCCCAGAAGTCATATAATAAAAACCAAAATTTCCATCTCCAGAGCTCATATAATAACAATCAGTATTTCTATCCACAAGATTCGTATAACAAAAATCCCCATTATAACGATTATCATAACAGAATTAATAATAATTATAACCCCAATAAAAGAATGAGAGAATACGATTCTAATCAATCTAGAATAAGAAAATATGGCGCTCCAATACCAATGTAAGTTGAAAATTTTCAATTGAATTCCTCAAACAATTACCCACCATTTTAATGGAAGTAGAAAACAGTATGTTTAAATTTTTATTAGATACTGGATCATCTATAAATTTGATTAGACCAAATATATTACCAGTTAAAAGTAAAAGGGTCAACCCAGTCAATGTAAGAACAATTAAAGGAAATATAATTTTAGACTAAGCGCAGGAAATTACCAGTAGTCGATCAAGTGTTAGTTTGATTTTCCTTGTCAATAACTTTTGTCAGAACTATGACGGACTATTAGGTTATGACAGTTTACAAAAATTAAATGCTATCGTGAATATTAATGAACAATTTATAACTTTGAACGGTACAAAATTAAATTTTTTGGACGTAAACCAAGAAAAATTTGAAGAAAAAGCCTTGTTCAGTTTGGAAGAAATAAATAATAAAATAAATATTCACGAAACTAATTCATTATTTAGATTGAGTCAGTTAAACAAAGAAGAACATAAAGAAATTACATAAACACAAACATAAACACATCATATGTACATATAACAAGTAAAAGTGCTATATTCGGCTGTGCCGAATCTTATATACCCTTCACTAACGTACGTCTGCTATCTAACTTATAAAATAGTTTCAGTTAGCAAAAAATACAAGTCCTCATAATGTGTAAAGTGGTTTTATTTAAGCAAAAGTAAAAATTTTTAACCCTTTTGGTAACGTTCATGTTATCCAAAATATTGCAGTATCCAACCCTGGAATCAAATTTTTTTAAATTTTTAATACCAATTTTGTTTTGCCAAAATAAAAAATAATTTTAACTTGGAAAAAAACGACGTTAATTCACTTTTGGTTATGTATTGCATAAAAAAATTTTAAATTTCGGAACCCTGGATGGGAACTTTAAATTTAAAAATTTGTTTTCATCCACGCAATTCTTCATGTTATCATAAACGGTTTTATTTAAGAAAAACTTAACATTTTTATACATTTTAGTTATTATATGTACCACAAAATACTGATATGCCCAAAAAATATTTCAATTCCCGATCCCTGGAGGTGAAAATTAAAACTTTTTAAAATTATCTTTTACCAATGCAAGTCTTCATGATGTATAAAGTGGTTTTATTTAAGAAATACTACAAATTTGTAACCATTTCTTTCACTTTCATGTACTACAATATATATCAGTTTTTGAGCCCTGAAATCGAAATTTGTTTTTTTTAAATTTTTGATACCAATTCTGTTTTGCCGGGACAAAAAATAATTTTAACCAGGAAAAATCGACGTTAGTTGATTTTTAGTTATTTTAATGTACAAAAAATATTAAAATTTCCTAACCCTGGATGGGAACTTTAAATTTTTAAATTTTTTTTTCATCAATGCAATTCTTCATTACACCAAAAACGGTTTTACTAAAGAAAAACTTAAAATTCTTAAACATTTTAGTTATTATATGTACCACAAAATACCGAATGTACAAAAAAAAAAAAGTTTTAATTTCCCATCCCTGGAATTCCCAAAGCATGAAATAGGTTAAATTTTCAAATAAACAAAAAAATAATCGGTTTTTGGTGTTAATTTTGCGTCGAGAAATAGGTGTAAGCTTCCCAGCTCTGGAACCGTCCTTCCGATTTTTCTGAATACCACTCTTAGTTAGCTCACTTCCAATCGATCAGTCCAAGAATGAAGTCTCTAGCTCTTCTGGGGGCTTGGGAACACCGATTTCACCTACAGACAGACGGACATCGCTCAATCGTCATCGCTATTCATAAGGATCCAGAATATATATAATTTATGGGGTCGCATATTGATATCGAAGAAATTACACACGGAATGACAAACCTAAATATACCCTTTCACATTTTTGTGAAGGGTATAAAAAGAAAATGAAAACTTAAGCTTTCCGCATAAAATAAAGCATAAGATAAACACTCAGCACGAAGATCCAATCTACGTGAAATCCTATAGATACCCATAAGTACGTACAGAAGAGGTTGATAGGCAAATAAAAGAGATGTTAGATCAAAACATCATCTGCCATAGTAAATCACCCTATTCAGCACCAATTTGGGTAGTACCAAAAAACAAGATGCCGCAGGTATACAGAAATGCAGAATTGTTATAGATTATCGAAAACTAAACAACATCACAACAGATGACAAATATCCAATCCCATTAATGGATGAAATATTGAACAATTTGGGTAGATCCACATACTTTACAACACTGGATCTCACAAAAGGGTTCTACCAAATAGAAACGGACCCCAAGGACAGGAATAAAACCGAATTTGCTACGCGTAACGGACACTATGAATTTTTAAGAATGCCTTTTGGTTTAAAGAACGCACCAGCTACATTCCAAAGACTGATGAACACAGTATTAGATGAGTTAGTAGGAAAAGACTGCTTAGTATGCTTGGATGATATAGTAGTTTTTAGTACATCCCTCCAAGAGCAAATCACTTCACTCGATAAAGTATTTAAGAAATTATCGGAAGCAAACTTAAAAGTCCAACTTGACAAATGTGAGTTCTTACAAAAACAAGCAGAGTTTTTAGGACACATTATTATACCTAAAGGTATTAAGCCAAACCCAAATAAAATCAAAGGGATATTTGATTATCCAATACCTAAAACAGAAAAAGATATCAAACAATTTCTTGGATTCTATAGAAAGTTCATTCAAAACTTCTCAAATATCACTAAACCACTAACACATTGCCTCAAAAAAGGAAATAAAATAAACTTTAGTGATAAATAATACATTAAAGCCGTGGAAACTGTTAAATTTTTGATAACAAAAGAACCAAGCGTACCCAAATTACGAGAAACAATTCACTCTAACAACAGACGCATCTAACACAGCATTAGCTGCAGTATTAAGTCAAAATTCTCACCCGATTCGTTTCGCAAGTCGGACATTCAACACACTTGATAATAATTATTCTGCCACAGAAAAAGAAGTACTTGCCATAGTCTGGGCAACGAAATATTTCCGTCCGTACTTGTTCGGACGTACATTCGTAATTAATAGTGACCATCGTCCTTTGCAGTGGTTACATAACCTTAAAGAACCAAATGCAAAGATGGAAAATGAAATTGAATGAGTTCGATTTTGATATCAAATACATACCAGAAAATCGTGTCGCGGATGCATTATTGCGAATTAAAATTGACCAACGCTATCTAAACGAACCACAAACTGGATATGTAAATAACTTAGAAACTATTGCAGAAAATTAAAATGACGAACAGAACGAAATTTCATCAATAGCAGCAACCTGCCATTCAGCAGATGAAGATAACCTTAATTATATAGCAATAACGGAGAAACCATTAAACATTTTTAAAAATCAAATCAAGTTGTTAAAAGGAAACCAAAGTAAAGTATCCAGCGAAAAACTTTTTTCAAACAATTTAACTACTATAGTTTACAAAAACCTAAATTTGATTAAAGAAATAATACAAACACATCTTTTGAATGAAAACACGACAATTTATATACCAAATGACGAAGATTCTTGCATACTCCAAGAATACTACAGTAAACTAATACAAAATAAATCTCATGAAGTAGTGAGAACAACCAAACTTCTGGAAAATATATATAACTTCCCCTATTTTAAAAGCAAAATTCTAGAAATTTATATAACTGGTCTGCACCAAGGAATCAAAAAAATTGTAAAAATATTTAAAAACAAATGCTTTAACGCAAATTACGTGAGAGAAATATCAAAAATAATAAACGAATGCGAACTATGTAATAATTGCAAAAATTATCACATTAATTAGCTTTTAAAATAACACCAACAACATTTGAAATAAGAGAAAAATTTGCAATAGACTTCTGGCAAAGGAATAAACAATATTACCTTACTTGCATTGATGTATTCTCCAAATTTGCAACGCTCCAACCTGTCAACTCACTTAATTGGATTGAAACCAAAAAAGCACTAATTAAAATACTTAACTCAATGGGACCCCCAAAATCTTTAAAAATATATCAAGATCATGGCATGAACAATGTAAACATAAAAAATTGATGTCAAGACTTAAACGCTAAGCTGGGAATAACCACAGGCAAAACAGGAATCGCTGACATTGAAAGACTACACAAAACACTCAACGAAAAACTTCGAATCATTAGTAATTCAAAAGACAAAGAATTAATTTATCTACAAATAGAACAAACACTTTTTACTTACAACCACACTATAATTCATTCCACTACAGGACAAATACCTTACAATATATTCTTTAACAAATAAACTCTCCAAACAAACCCACAAGATATAAAGGAAAATAGAACAAATATTTTTAATAAAATAAAAACCAAGAAGCCAATAGATACCAATTATTTGCAATCAGAAAATTCTAAGAAACGACTAGAAAAAATTTTAATCCATTCAAAAAAGTTGAAGTCACACAGATAGAAAAAGATAATGAACATTATGTAGTTAAGCATAAGAATAGAAACAGTTACAGATTTAAGAGCAGATATCGTAACTTCTAACGAATTTATCGCTATGATAGATCATATCAATAAAGAAAATGAAATATTACAAAAATTCCAGAAAGAAAATGGGCGGCTACAGCATAAACTTACAAAAAAAAATTTATTAAGAAATGTCATTTAATAGTGTTGAACTGTACCTAGAACATATCCAGGATATCCAATTACCAATACAACTTGCCAGGTTAGGCATTACAAATCTTAAATTAATTGATGTACAAACTATGACAAGTCTATCTACTTTAGAATTACAATATGGTCTTTTTAAAACCTATAAAAGACTAAAAATTATTCCAATATCAGATAAACACAATAACGCAATTAAGATAAACAAGTAAAAGTGCTATATTCGGCTGTGACGAATCTTATAACCAACGTTTGTGTGCTTTCCAATATATAAATAGTTTAAGTTAGCAAAAAAAAAAACAACTTTAGTTGCATTTTTTGGTTACTTTTATAAATAAGAAATTTTAAAATTTCCCACCCCCTGGAAACGAAATTATAATTTTTCAAATATTTTTTGCCATTGCAAATCTTCTTTAAGAAGATTTTTATTTAAGGAAAACTACAAATTTGTAACCATTTTGGCAACTTTCATGTGATACAATATATATATATATACATATATAAATATATATATATATATATATATATATATATATATATGTATATATATATACATACATATATATATATATATATATATATATATATATATATATATATATTTATACATATATATATATATATATATATATATATATATATATATATAAAGTTCTATATTTGATAAGAACATTGTTTTTCCTGAATTTAAAAATAGTTTTCATCAGTAAAAATAAACGACGTTATGTTAAATTGAATTAATATTCATAGGCTAATTGTTCGAAATTAATTAAAATCTCAGAAAGATATGATGATAAATATTCCAAGGCACACAGGAAAGTCCACATCAGTTTTATTCAACTTACACAGCAGAGCAGAACAGCTGTTTTCGAAAGTCGCAACACTTTCATCTTCAGTGCTCATAAGTATATTGTGTTTACCACCACTGTGTAGACGACTTAGTTGAATGTGATAACAGTTCCTATTTACACAAATTTTATTGTGAAAAATAATCCGAGAACTGTATCAACCTGATGTTAACACGTTTTTGTTTTAATACCCGTGTTACCGTTTAATTATTTTCTTCATGTCCTACTTTTCGGAATTTTTTGTTCCATTATACATTAAGTCAAACTTTTATGGTTTGAATTTATACTTAAGTATATGTGCACGTTTTTTCCAATTTTCATTGGTAGCTGAAGCCTTAGCTTTAATTTGAAAGCTAATCCTCAATTGTATGTTTAGTTTTAAATATACAATTGAGGAGTCCTAAAGCATGAAATAGGTTCAATTTACAAATAAACAAAAAATAAATAATTGGTTTTTGGTGTTAATTTCGCGTTGAGAAACAGGTGTAAGCTTGCCAGGTCTGGTACCATGTTTACTCTATTTAGGTTCATTTTCAATCTATCAGTTCAAGAATGAAGTCTCTAGCTCTTCTGGGGGCTTGGGAAACCCTATTGCACGTACAGCCAGGCGGACATCGCTCAATCGTCATCGCTATTAATAAGGATCCAGAATATATATACTTTATGGAGTCGTATATTGATATCGAAAAAATTACACGCGGAATGACAAACCTAGATATACCCTTTCACTTTTTTGTGAAGGGTATAATGAAGGAACGAATTATGAATCAAAAGATAATATTATATATAGACTACAAGATAACGAAATTGTATTAGAAAACAATGAATGTATCAGAAATTTAATGAATAATAACAAAACAAATTGTCAATATATTAAAAATATCCTACCACATATAACCTTTTGTGAACTAAATATAATTGTTACAAAAAATCTAAAAACCACTGAAATCGCACAAAATTGTAATAAAATTAAAACCAAATTAAAGGAAACAATATTATCCGCTTTAGTAATTGTAAAATAAAAATTAACGACTTCGAAATCTCTGTCAAACAAAACACAGAAGCAAAAGATATTGAAAATATAGTTAAAGAAAATATTTCACTACCCGAACTCAAAAAAACACATTGAATATTTTAGCTCTAAAACCAATAACTACTCGTTAAGTTTATTGATGTCTTTTATAATAATATTGTCAATAATTTTAGGATTATTTATTGCATTTAAGAAACATATTATAAAAAAAAAACAAATGATTCAGAAATTGTCAATGAGGACATTGAATTATCTAAAGGTGGGAGGAGTGACATACACACTAAAATACCTTAACTAACCTTTAATCCCTATACATATTTAAAGATAAGAATGATAATAATAATCCCATATACATATTTATAGATGTGACCTTTAATATCTGTGCATATTTAGAAATAAGAATGATAATAAATGTACTAAAGAAAAAAAGGATAACAATGTAAGAAGATAAATTCTAGTTTAGCCTTAAGATTCTCATCGTTGTTACTTACAAATGAATTCAATAAAATAAGAGCAGTTTGTGAAGAAAACTTAACCACAACTAGCGTTGTATTTTATTTATGTATGTGTATATTTTTATATTTTGTTTTTGAACAATTATTTTCTTTCTATCAGAAAATTTAATAGAGAATGAACATTTTTCCTTTTATTAATTTCAATGATGGAATAATTTTCCTGATCCAGCCTGTTATGATTTAAACCATAAAATAAGAATATAAAAAGACAAACAACAAAAAAATATTCACAAGTTACAATTATAGAACCATTACAATCTAATTATTGTTTATTTCAATAAGATTTTTAATATTTTGTATTCCTATTTTGTATTTTTACGTAAGACGTGAACATATATTACACGTGTGGCAAGGCCAGCCCTGAGATAAAGAGGACTATTTCATTAACAGATCTTTGGCATGATATGTTCCTATAAACTTTCCACTATTTCATACAAGTAAGTAGTTGTAGACTGTATGTGCCAGAGCAATTAAAATTCTTACATTTCAACAAAAAATTCTCGAATTTCAGCAATTAAATTTAAAATTTTTAAATCTTAATTGCCTGAATTCTCAAATTTCAGACAAAATTTTTAAAAATTCTAAAATTTCAGCAAATTTTTTTTTATGTATGTGTTTGTATTTTTCCCATGGTTTAATAACGGAGAGCATATTTTAGGGCAATGTTTTATTACAGTGAAGTACGCATTTACAGAGCTTATATATACATTACATGTATATATAAGCTGTTTGATTTAACAGGTTGAATCAGCATTACATGTATATATAAGCTTTTTGATTTAACAGGTTGAATCAGCATTACATGTATATATAAGCAGTTTGATTTAACAGGTTGAAACAGCATTACATGTATATATAAGCTGTTTGATTTAACAGGTTGAATCAGCATTACATGTATATATAAGCTGTTTGATTTAACAGGTTCAATCAGCATTACATGTATATATAAGCTGTTTGATTTAATGTGTGAAATATCCGTTAAAATAGCATATAAGAAAGATCATTGCTGTGCATAATGTATAGAAATATTTTTCACTAAAACTCATAATTCCGGAGAACATCAATGCAACTTATTTTTATATATATAGATTTGTTCATTTTATGTATGACGATCATCGTTGGAGTTTGTGTTGTTCTGGATGGCGTGATTTCTGTATTTTTCTGTGTGCTATGTTTAAGTGTGAAGTGTGGCTTGTGTGTGTTCTATTATTTTGAGTGGCGATCGGAGTGTTTGTGTGTGTGACTGACTATTGATGTGACTGTACGACAGTTCACTTTAGCTTTCCTGCTGTACATATTTTTTGAAATAAAACGGCCGTTGTTTAAACATACATACATAGTATATATGTGAATGGTATTTATTTTGATTAAGCATTTGCAAATGATTTTATAATTTAAAATCTATAAATATACTTGTATATACTAAGTAGTGAGTATAAAATAATGTTAAACTAGACATTTCTTTAGATAGGAACATAGAATTTCTTAAGGCTCATGCTCCATGGGTGTGTTAGTTACAGTATATATATTTTTTTTCATTTTCTGAAAATTGATGCAACCAATAAACTCAATTTTGAAAACTTCTTGTTGACTTATTTCTTCCAGTCATTTTTTCTTCTCTTCACCTTTAACATATACTTGTGAATTTCTTATATTAGATTTTAAACAATTTAGAACGCTTTGAATTGAGACTGATCCATCATTCCAGCTAATATGATGATAGTTTTTTGTTAATCAAACTGCTTCTCTCTTTTTTTTTGGTTGATAAACATTCGAATTTAAAAAGTGGTCTTAGGTTTAAATTAATATATTCATTTATATTGAATACGAAGGCTAGTTCTCTCACAATAAAATGGTTCGAATTACTTTTGAATCTTTGAACGTCCATAAAAATATTATTAGCCATTTATAAGATTTTGCGAACTTGTCCTTTGATACGGATATATTCTATTATGCGATCATGAATGAGAGCGCCGTAAGCAGATGTTTTTGCTGGAATATTAGTTGCTGTTTCAAATGCAATCTTTATGTCCATTGGTCCGGTATTGAGCGTTTCGTTTAGATGACTCACATCTACTACCATAATTGCAGCATTATTTTCAAACTCTTGGCCAGTTAGAACAGGTTGAGGTTGCTTCATGTAGTAGATTTGTTGCAATCTTAGATGCATATCATATAGAGTCGCATAGCGCTCATTTTTTAATTTTATATTAAGATCGTCATATGGGTAAGAGGTTGAGTCTATATGTACTTTTAAGTTAGTAAGATCAAAATGAACAAACTTGTTTTCTTGTTGAAAAACAATTAACACAAAATGAGGCCAGTTTAACATTCCGTATATGATTGGTCCCCGTATTAAGGTGTGGATTCATATGACAATCTAAACTACGGAATGGCATTGGTATAGCTACACTGGTATTAAGTATTTTGATCATATTCAATTTACTATGATCAGATAATTGAACATGTGGAATTCTCCATGATATTAGTGAAATTGTAAGTTTTTCTTTCTCATTGGAAACATTCGAGTTTATAAGATCTTCATCGTTTTTACTACGCAAGAGTATCAACTAATGCTTACCATTTATTAAAACTTTATTATAGTCTTCAACGAATCCTAAAAGAAGTTTGAGATGTACACAGAAATTAAAATGTTCATTGTGGAGATTTATATTAACAAGTTTATTCCATCCAGCATTTTGCAACACAACCCTTTCCGTAGGTGATAAAGAAACCAAATTTTTTATGACACTGGTAGCTCCCAAATATCTTGTATGGTCAATGGTATTGAACATTTAGTTCGTCAAAGAGATATGCAACCAAATTATTTTTCAATTGAAAGTTGAGTGTAAATTTCAAATTTTTTATAATTTTCAGCTAGATTTCTTAAAGTCTGGAAAGTTTAAATCGAAATTAATTCTAAGTTTAAGTTCAAACTTATAAGTTGTGCAACATTTATAGCACAATGAGTTTAATAAGCAAATTCAATTCCTGTAATACAAAATTCTTAATCCATATAAAGGATTTAGATGAATCATCCAAATACTCCATCGTACGTGCAAGCTGTTACAGGGAAATATTTCAATTTGAACTGAAAAACCATATAATGTTTCTCCCCAACCGATACGATATATCAACAAATGTCGAATTAGAAGATCTTTCAAATAATAAATATCGATTACAAAGAAAAGAAGAGCGAAACCTTATCCTGGATAGTGAGGTGAATGAGTTTTTGCTCCCAAGCTCCTAGTACCCCGTTTGGCAGTAAAAATTATAAATGTTAAATACATATATTTTGTAATTAACAAAAAAAATTTAATAAAAAAAGAAATATGAAATTTATTTGTTGGGTGGTTAAGCAATGTTTTCATATTATAATAGTACAATGACAATATGTCAAAAAAAAAAAAAAAAAAAAAAAAAAAAAATTAGTTAAATAAAAAAAGAAATTGTTTTTAAATATATAAATATACATTATTTAATATCTTTAGTTATTTCATAAAGAAGTTACAAACATAAGAGGCCACAATTATATGTATTAAAGTTTTGATATTGATTGTAGTTGTATTCAATATTTCTACCTAAATATTTGATTAATTCTAAAGGAGGTTATAAATTTTCAAAGCTGTCGAAATATCCCATGGTACATCAATCTGTCGTTGATGGTCTTTGAAGCGTAATGTGGTCTTGTCCTCTGATGGAAGCTCAGACACAATTTTTTCACATTCCAATTTGTGTTGCTCCATAGCCCTATCATTGTGAGTATATTGCAGACAGCTGTTGCAAAACAACAGGAAAAAAAAAAAATATATATATATATATATATATTTATATGTGCTTGAGTGTAATGTGTATTTCTCTACTTACTTTGACATGTGGTTAATAAAAATATAGTGATGGTATCCCTCAGGATTTTCTAAAACTAATAAATTTACATGCCTATATTATTTTTCCTTGGTGTTGTGGTACGGCCCAACAATTTCCTCGCTATATCCGAATACATTAACGATAATATCAGGATTGCGTTCTTCAAATGCCTCAATACTTTTTAATGTTAACGGGAACTTTAAATTTGTAAAATCAATTTTCATCCCGTTGTGCAAGTGAATAATATCAGCCCTGATATCTGAAATATTGCATGAGCTGCACCGTTATCTGTTTTAATATCAGATGTACTCAGTGCAAATATAATGGCTCATTTAAAAGAATAAATATCATTGTTTGCAACATTTATACAAGCCATTTTACTTTTTAGTTTCTCTGGCGTACTAATCCAACTTGATCCTCTCACCAAAGCTGAATTATTTGCTGCAACTTCAAGACGAACAATTCTAATTAAAGTCCAGCCAGAACGCCGCTCTTGAAACTCGGACATTTTGTTGTGGATTTCTTGTAATCAATGTGGCCATATTAGTTCTTTTGCAGCTTACTTTCGCTTTGTGTTTTAATGTTTAGCTCGAAATATTTCATCTAGTTCTTAGCTTTTTTTTTCAATATTCAAAATAAATAAAACAGTTTATCTGAATAAATATATGTGCGGTAACCACATAAAGTAATTAATAAAAGATAATGATCGACATATTGAAAATATGTTAATCTAATTATTACACAATAAATAACAAAAAATATATTTACATTGTTTCCCTGAAGATGAATAGCGAAGCTATTTGAAATAATGGGAAGATAAGATTAAATAAAGATTAAATAAACAAAAATATTTAATGATTTGAATTTTTAATGAACATTTATTTTTGCTATATTAATATTTATATAGGCTAATTGTTCTAACTTTGTTAAAATCTCAGAAAGACATCATGATAAAAATTCCTAGGTACAAAGGAAAGTCGACATCAGTTTTATTCAACTTACACAGCAGAGCAGAACAGCTGTTTTCGAAAGTCGCAACACTTTCATCTTCAGTGCTCATGTGTATATTGTGTTTATCATCACTGTTTAGGTGGCTTAGTTGAATGTGATAACAGTTCCTATTTACACAAATTTTATTGTGAAAAACAATCCGAGAACTGTATCAACCTGATGTTAACACGTTTTTGTTTTAATACCTGTGTTACCGTTTGATTATTTTCTTCATGTCCCATTTTTCTGAATTTTTTGTTCCATCATACCTAAGTCAAACTTTACTGTTTAGTGTTAGTTGAAGAAAATCTTGTTTGTTTTTTGTTTTCTCTTTAACCCATTAGAAGTCACTGTACTCAATTGAGTACAGCTGAAGTTTTGCTAGCAGCTAAGTTAAAACACAAAAATTACAATCATTGTTCTGGTATTTTGTTTCACTAAAATATTATTAAGAGCTGCTGAAAAGAAATTTGTGTGTGGATTTTTATTTCATATGAAAAATCATCAATTTGATATTTTAATAATATATAAAACTGCAATAATTTTTTTTTGCTCGTTTTGAGTTATTATCATAAAAATATATCAGTCTATGATACACACAAAAAACATTGCTATTTTTTTAAAAGGTAATAAAACTAGAAACGTAAATATTGGACTGTACTCGCTTGAGTACAATGACAACATGCATAAGTAAAAAATTTATTTATTTTTGCTAGATTTTTGCTAGAGTAGAAATCATTTTCTGTCCAAACTTCTGACGAAGAACAAGGTGTAGACGAAGACATGACGTAATTTGTAGGACGGAAGGCCAGCAGTAATTGTACAATGGAAAGCAGTTAAGGCACAATTGTTCCGCTAGGAAAGGTTAAGATGCGGTGATACCTCAGTTATTACAAAATTATATCAAAAACATGGGTAGTGTTGACGAGATCGATCAGTCAATATCATTATATAGGATTGCTGTACATGGCAAAAAGTGGTGGTGAGTCCTATTTATCTATATATTAGATCTTTTTATCGCTAACGCTTAGCACTAGCAAACGAGAGCCCCATGGATCAACTAAATCTTCGACGTCATATGACACACTATTATCTACGACAAGGTTGGAAGAAGTTGCGACAGTGTGGATGAATAGTTATAGGCTTTTCTGAAAATGGAGCTGTACACCAACCCGCTAATACTTAAAACCAGTTACGGTGCGTTATTTGCCACTCAAGAGAGTGCTGGCAATGTAAAAAGGGCCTAAGACTTCTTTGCGTGGAAAAAGAATGTTTCGAGAATTTTCGCACGTAAGAGGTCAGTGTACTCAGTTGAGTACACCACAAAATACCTGTTCTAAGAAATTTTTTATTCATTTTTATATTTTTTTGCACCTATTTCAAGCAAATAATAAACATAAATTTAAAATATTGTAGCCGGTTTTCGTTTGACCTCTAATGGGTTAAGTTCTGTTTATGAACAGAATTTTTGCTTAATAAATAATTTTATGTTGTTATTGATTTAATGTTTCTTATTTAAATGAACCAAAAATATATTTTTATATAATTTAAACCTACATAAACAACATTTAAAATATAAAAATATAGAATGAATGAAAAGTTGCTATTGCAAAGCTATAAAAAAATTTAGCTTTATATATTGGTTTTAAAATTCCTTCTTTAGCTCTTTTTATATAGTTTAAACCTACATAAAAAACATTTAAAATATAAAAATATAGAATGAATGAAAAGTTGCTATTGCAAAGCTATAAAAAAATTTAGCTTTATATATTGGTTTTAAAATTCCTTCTATAGCTCTTTTTAGCTTTATTTCAAACCTGATTTAGCTTTATATTATTTTAAAATCGGGTCATACCGCTTGTAATTGTTTTGTTATGATTTCCTCAACATCATATTCAAAGCACAAGAGATGCATTTTCGCTCTATGTGAAATAGTACACAATTCCATATCATCACTAATAATTTTAATATAATCCCCAATAAGAGTAATATGAAACTTAATAATATTGTGCACTGCAAGACAATTTTCAAGCGTTTCCTTGATGATAGGTCTATTTTCCTTGATAGCCTCTTCAAAAACAAAGTCTTTGCTTATAAAAATTACATATATTGCAATGTTGTTCTTAAATGCACTCCTTATTATGAAATATTTAGGATCATTAGTAGCTTGCTCCTGCTGTTCATTCAAAGAACTAGATATATTCATTTCCTCTTCATCGATATTATAATTTTGTGCATCATGTTGACCTATATCTCTATGTTCACAATTGTCCGCTAGTTGAGGGGGATTCTCAATGGGCCAATAGCTTCGATAGTAATTGGGTGTATTATATTCCTACAACTGCAAGGGTATATGGATATTGTGTATATTCTTGTATCTGCAATGGATATTGATATTAAAAATTGTTCCAGGACATTGGGTTATATGTTGTTATTGGGTTGTATGCAGATGTTGGGGGTTGCATGGAATGTTGCACTTGTTGAGGTTGAACATGATCTTTGCAATAGGATTTTCGGTATTTGTATACCTTATTACGGATATTGCACTGAAACTCATTTCTTATATATATATTTTGGCTTATGAAGTTATTTTGTCAATATATATAACAGGGAATCAATTTTCAATGTCGCCAAGATCAGAACAATTGAAAAAAGAAATTACTGTATTGCTGGACGAAAAATCCTAACTACACGTAGCAAAATTTTAACAAGCAAAAAATAAAAGAAGAAATCTTACAACAGCAAGAAGAAACGAGCCAAATGCCAAATCTATATATAACTACAACACTTTTGAAATAGTGTTATACCTAAAAATGTTTTTAAATTTTATTATTCACAAGGCGTACACAGCACAAATGGGCAGATAGAAATTCTCACGCTCACATACGGACGGACAGAAGTTCTCAAGACCACATATGAACAGATATAAGTTCTCAAGACCACATATGGACGGACAGAAATACCTACGTTCACATATGGACGGACAGAAGTTTTCAAGGTAATATACGGATGGACAGAAATTTCCACGCTCACATATGGACGGACATGTATTCTCAACGCCACATATGGACAGACAAAAATTCCCACGCTCACATACGGACGGACATGTATTCTGAAGGTCACATATGGACAGAGAATTTTGAAAACTTTGACAATTAAAATTTAAAGATTTTAAATTTAATTGCTGAAATTTGAGAATTTTTTGATAAAATTTAAGAATTTTAATTGCTCTGGCACATACAGTATACAACTACTCAAGCATGATTGTCTTTTTTTATATTTTACACTTTGAAAATGTGTCTGTTAATTGAGAATTAATATGATGAGCCTTGCTAATAGTTATAGATGGGAAGAGGGTAAATACCCAACGGGTAAATACCCGGTAAAATAGGTAAATTGGGTAAAAATGGGTAAATACCCAGGTATTTACCTAAATGGTGGGTATAAACTATATTGTAGAAAATTTGGTGAACAAACATTTTGCGATGCATAATTTAGTGTATTTCATAATAATCTTAATGAATGAATTTGCAGAATTCATGTTATCATCCTCAGTCGGTAAAACGTTTTGGGAAGTACCCTTTTGCCGTATATCTTTATTTCAGAGATTTCCGGCATTATCTGCAGTTAGTCTGTTTCGTTTTTTTGAATGGATAAAACTTTGGGTGCTGAATGAGCGTTCAGTAGCTGCTGAAGTACATGGAACAGTCAATATACGAACCGCTATCCTTTTCAATTCTGTGGCCACGCACATACTTTTCCACCATGTACAAGGAGATATTTCTTGTATGCAGCTCCACACAAAATCGTTAGCCCACAAAACCTCTCTAGCTTTATAGTTTGCTAGGTCCACCATTACATTTACATTGAAATTAGTACCCATATCATAAATAAACTGCATCGCAATTAGATAATCGGATGAAGTTAAATCGTGCCCTTGACTATTGGGGTCAAGGAAAGTAGCTGCCAAATGTATTGGTTTAACAGACATTTTCATCCTTTTATGAAAGGAAGACAATAATTATTTTTTGTCATTATCATCAATTAGAGTTATTGCTAAAAATGAATCTCGTAGCTTATTTTGAATATCTTTAAAAGCAAAATATGTAATGAATACTATATTGGTTGGATTCTAAAGTAGTTGTCCACTGTGCCATCGGTTGAAATAGTTTTAAATTGAAGTTTAACATATTCCAAAAGTCTTCATATAGTAACGATGATTTTGTTGTAGCTTTTAGGTTCACTTTTTCGTGAACAGCCAAAGCTTGAAGTGGAACTTTACTGTTTATCAAGCTATTTAAAGATGTTATGTAGCTGCCCCATCTCGTCTTAACAGGAAGCTTTAATTGCTCTCCTGATCCTTTCTCTTTGCAGATTTTTGAAAATACTGACGAGAGAACTTGATTGTATTTTATTGCTTTTATTATATAAATAACTAATAAAAAACAGTTCTTTAACGTAGAGCATTTTAAGAAATCATCACTTATTAAATTGAGGCAATGTGCTACACAATTTAGAGGAACTACATGAGGATATACGTTTTGAACTTCCTTAAGTGCACCTTGCATATTTCTTGCATTATCACCAATCAAAACTACGTACTTTTCTTCGCCATATTCCTTCATAACGTTTATAATTTCTTCAGCGAGATAAGAAGAAGTGTGATTGTTACTTTCCGTTGCCAAACCTTCACTACGTATGTTGCTCCACCAGTCACATTGCAGATGCAAACATCTTGCTGACTTCAGTTGCGTAGTAATATTGTTTGACGTTTCATTATAAAGCTTGCTTAAATACTTACTAGAAATCGCCTTTCTACTTGGCAACTTATATACAGGTTGCAATTCTTCAAAAAACTCCATCCACAGCGGGTGTTCCACCATTGCAAATGGAGCACCAGATACAATAATAGCCTTGGCCAGTTTCTCATGAAGGTACTCTTTACGCTCATCAGACGTTTTTGGGCATAATTTTGATGCTTGGACAGAGTCCGATGAGCTAAGAGCATCGCTGAACTGAGTCGAATTTTCTGATGAAGTTGTTGGCAGTTCACTTGGATTCGTTTTATAGATTTCTCGTTTCACCATAACTGGACATTTGACGCAATTAAATAAATGTTTTGCCATTTTATTAACATTTGCCAGTTTATAGACCTTGTCACAGTATCTGCAAAGAACTGATTTGGCGTTGCGTGCGCTTGTTGCAAAATGCTTCCATACTTTTCCATTTTTAGGTCTTCCCATGGCTATACCTAAACGCGATATAAGTTTATTGTTGAACTTCATCCATATTAGCTTCACTAATAAGAACATACCTTTTCCACAATGTTAATTCGATTTATTCAAGTTTTAATTAATAAATTAATCCGCTTTTTGATTTTTAACAATGCACGTAGTGTTAAAAACATTAAAATAAATTTTATTTCAAATGACGTTTTAGCTGGTTGACAACCATTGATGACATATGCTGCATTTGAAATTCATTTTATAAATACCCAAATAAATACCAAAAAAAGGTATTTACCCGGTATTTACCTACACATGGGGTAAATACCGGGTAGAATCCCATCTCTACTAATAGTGTAAAAGTTTCTTTTAAAAACTATTTCGCCCGCCAGGAGAAAACTCTAATTTTCTAGAACGCAGATTATACCTGTTTATATTTTTTCATAAGATCTCTTTAAGTTATTTCTTACATTTTCCCTCATTATTTCTCTTCCCACATCGTTTGGTAATATCTGTACATCGTTATCATATATTTTTATATATATTTGGCCAAGTACTAAGGAGTATGGCTCTTTACCAATTGACTCATGAACGGACGTGATAATTGAGCAAGCAACTGCATTTAGATGTTTGTCCGAGTACTTTTGATCCTTATTAATAAAAACTCTTATTTTCTCAAATGAATTTAGACACAAATGTTAATTTGTGTCTTACTCCATAGCTTGTGAGATAATTGTGATGTTGAGGGAACATCAATTTAACACAACGTCAATACTAATTTTGTATTCCGTAACAGTGTTGGGAATTTATGTTGTCTATTTATCGATAAATAAAACACACATATCTAATACTTGAGCCGGCTGGTTCATTTAGTTTACCATTTTCGGTAAAAGTGTTTTTGGATATATAAAAAAATTTTGCATACATTAAAGTAAAAACGATTTTCTTCTCGATTCGCACTCCAGTGACGAAGAAATTAAAAAATTTATAGTGGAAAGAAGACGGCTTAGACAGAAATCTTGTATTTTTAACTTGCCCGATGAGTAGTAAGCAACAAATTTAAAGCAATGATTTCCCAAGTAATGGATTTTTTTATCCTTTTTAAGATTTCAAAGTAATTTCCGGTTGAATAAACCATCTGTTAAACATGCCCTACAAATAATAGAGCCTCATTTAAAAAGAAGCGAGGTTAAAATATTTTCCAAACACCATAAAGTTGGCAGCGATTCTTGGACAAGCTTCTCGAATTGGAATTTATTTGTTATTTTAATTTTTTCCATTATTTTATTTAAACCGAAAATCAACAAAATATACCAAAAAGTCAACACTAATATATAAAAAAATACCAAAAACACAGAAAAAGAAAAAACTGTAATGTTGAATTTTTCAAAGTTTTAAAACACAATAGAAAGCAACGCAAGACAACACCAAAAATGGCGACGAAAAATTCAATGGCAATTAGAGACAACATCAACGTAAATTTTGCTTACAAAATAAGAAACCTATGTTAAAAGTCATCGATAAATGGCAATACCGCCAACTAGAATACAGATATGCAACAAAAGATAAAAAACAGCGTTGTTTTCTGTTGCCGTTGTCAAATAGAATAAGGGTGAATATCTTCAGGTACGAATTGTCTGCCAGTGTCAGACAAAAGAATTTTTGGAACCGCAAAAGTTAGTCCGTTGTCTCAAGAATTTTCATGATGTTTGCGTTTGTAGCAGATCTAATCAGTCTTAAAATTTAAATATAGCAAATTGGTCAAGCACAATAAAAATAAAACGATTGCCTAGAGCATTCAACAATGAAAGTTGTAAGGTAGGATATCTTATTATTTTTTGCAGAAAATTGTTATTGTTCATGTTGCATTACACTTGTGTTGTTGTTGCATAAACGAAAATGTATCTATCAGCACCGATATATATATATGATATACATATAATATAAAAATATTTTGTATACATTTTTTGCTTATATATAATATATATATATATATATATATATATATATATATATATATACGAAATATATATGTATATATACAGTGGCTCACAGCTTATTTCAACCACACTCTTTAAAAAAGAAGAAAATTATTGGAAAAAATCAAAAAGGATTTAATAAAACACTTTCTTATCTTCAAAACAAATATAATTTTAATTTAAAATTAACATATTTATAAAATAAAAATAAGAAAACTAATGCATTTCTGTAGGCACAGCTTATTTCAACCAGCTTGTTATTAGACCTGTTCAATTGACATCACTTATCTTGTAACGCTAAATTTCCAAATAAAGCCCCAAATAAAATTTTTAATGAAGCAGACGAGCGTTACATGGTTAGGTGTGTGTCTGACTATTGATGTGACTGTACGACAGTTCACTTTAGCTTTCCTGCTGTTTATATTTTTTGAAATAAAACGGCCGTTGTTTAAACATACATACATAGTATATATGTGAATGGTATTTATTTTGATTAAGCATTTGCAAATGATTTTATAATTTAAAATCTATAAATATACTTGTATATACTAAGTAGTGAGTATAAAATAATGTTAAACTAGACATTTCTTTAGATAGGAACATAGAATTTCTTAAGGCTCAAGCTCCATGGGTGTGTTAGTTACAGTATATATATTTTTTCATTTTCTGAAAATTGATGCAACCAATAAACTCAATTTTGAAAACTTCTTGTTGACTTTTTTCTTCCAGTCATTTTTTCTTCTCTTCACCTTTAACATATACTTGTGAATTTCTTATATTAGATTTTAAACAATTTAGAACGCTTTGAATTGAGACTGATCCATCATTCCAGCTAATATGATGATAGTTTTTTGTTAATCAAACTGCTTCTCTCTTTTTTTTGGTTGCTAAACATTCGAATTTAAAAAGTGGTCTTAGGTCTAAATTAATATATTCATTTATATTGAATACGAAGGCTAGTTCTCTCACAATAAAATGGTTCGAATTACTTTTGAATCTTTGAACGTCCATAAAAATATTATTAGCCATTTATAAGATTTTGCGAACTTGTCCTTTGATACGGATATATTCTATTATGCGATCATGAATGAGAGCGCAGTAAGCAGATGTTTTTGCTGGAATATTAGTTGCTGTTTCAAATGCAATCTTTATGTCCATTGGTCCGGTATTGAGCGTTTCGTTTAGATGACTCACATCTACTACCATAATTGCAGCATTATTTTCAAACTCTTGGCCAGTTAGAACAGGTTGAGGTTGCTTCATGTAGTAGATTTGTTGCAATCTTAGATGCATATCATATAGAGTCGCATAGCGCTCATTTTTTAATTTTATATTAAGATCGTCATATGGGTAAGAGGTTGAGTCTATATGTACTTTTAAGTTAGTAAGATCAAAATGAACAAACTTGTTTTCTTGTTGAAAAACAATTAACACAAAATGAGGCCAGTTTAACATTCCGTATATGATTGGTCCCCGTATTAAGGTGTGGATTCATATGACAATCTAAACTACGGAATGGCATTGGTATAGCTACACTGGTATTAAGTATTTTGATCATATTCAATTTACTATGATCAGATAATTGAACATGTGGAATTCTCCATGATATTAGTGAAATTGTAAGTTTTTCTTTCTCATTGGAAACATTCGAGTTTATAAGATCTTCATCGTTTTTACTACGCAAGAGTATCAACTAATGCTTACCATTTATTAAAACTTTATTATAGTCTTCAACGAATCCTAAAAGAAGTTTGAGAGGTACACAGAAATTAAAATGTTCATTGTGGAGATTTATATTAACAAGTTTATTCCATCCAGCATTTTGCAACACAACCCTTTTCGTAGGTGATAAAGAAACCAAATTTTTTATGACACTGGTAGCTCCCAAATATCTTGTATGGTCAATGGTATTGAACATTTAGTTCGTCAAAGAGATATGCAACCAAATTATTTTTCAATTGAAAGTTGAGTGTAAATTTCAAATTTTTTATAATTTTCAGTTAGATTTCTTAAAGTCTGGAAAGTTTAAATCGAAATTAATTCTAAGTTTAAGTTCAAACTTATAAGTTGTGCAACATTTATAGCACAATGAGTTTAATAAGCAAATTCAATTCCTGTAATACAAAATTCTTAATCCATATAAAGGATTTAGATGAATCATCCAAATACTCCATCGTACGTGCAAGCTGTTACAGGGAAATATTTCAATTTGAACTGAAAAACCATATAATGTTTCTCCCCAACCGATACGATATATCAACAAATGTCGAATTAGAAGATCTTTCAAATAATAAATATCGATTACAAAGAAAAGAAGAGCGAAACCTTATCCTGGATAGTGAGGTGAATGAGTTTTTGCTCCCAAGCTCCTAGTACCCCGTTTGGCAGTAAAAATTATAAATGTTAAATACATATATTTTGTAATTAACAAAAAAAATTTAATAAAAAAAGAAATTGTTTTTAAATATATAAATATACATTATTTAATATCTTTAGTTATTTCATAAAGAAGTTACAAACATAAGAGGCCACAATTATATGTATTAAAGTTTTGATATTGATTGTAGTTGTATTCAATATTTCTACCTAAATATTTGATTAATTCTAAAGGAGGTTATAAATTTTCAAAGCTGTCGAAATATCCCATGGTACATCAATCTGTCGTTGATGGTCTTTGAAGCGTAATGTGGTCTTGTCCTCTGATGGAAGCTCAGACACAATTTTTTCACATTCCAATTTGTGTTGCTCCATAGCCCTATCATTGTGAGTATATTGCAGACAGCTGTTGCAAAACAACAGGAAAAAAAAAAATATATATATATATATATATATATATATATTTATGTGTGCTTGAGTGTAATGTGTATTTCTCTACTTACTTTGACATGTGGTTAATAAAAATATAGTGATGGTATCCCTCAGGATTTTCTAAAACTAATAAATTTACATGCCTATATTATTTTTCCTTGGTGTTGTGGTACGGCCCAACAATTTCCTCGCTATATCCGAATACATTAACGATAATATCAGGATTGCGTTCTTCAAATGCCTCAATACTTTTTAATGTTAACGGGAACTTTAAATTTGTAAAATCAATTTTCATCCCGTTGTGCAAGTGAATAATATCAGCCCTGATATCTGAAATATTGCATGAGCTGCACCGTTATCTGTTTTAATATCAGATGTACTCAGTGCAAATATAATGGCTCATTTAAAAGAATAAATATCATTGTTTGCAACATTTATACAAGCCATTTTACTTTTTAGTTTCTCTGGCGTACTAATCCAACTTGATCCTCTCACCAAAGCTGAATTATTTGCTGCAACTTCAAGACGAACAATTCTAATTAAAGTCCAGCCAGAACGTCGCTCTTGAAACTCGGACATTTTGTTGTGGATTTCTTGTAATCAATGTGGCCATATTAGTTCTTTTGCAGCTTACTTTCGCTTTGTGTTTTAATGTTTAGCTCGAAATATTTCATCTAGTTCTTAGCTTTTTTTTTTAACATTCAAAATAAATAAAACAGTTTATCTGAATAAATATATGTGCGGTAACCACATAAAGTAATTAATAAAAGATAATGATCGACATATTGAAAATATGTTAATCTAATTATTACACAATAAATAACAAAAAATATATTTACATTGTTTCCCTGAAGATGAATAGCGAAGCTATTTGAAATAATGGGAAGATAAGATTAAATAAAGATTAAATAAACAAAAATATTTAATGATTTGAATTTTTAATGAACATTTATTTTTGCTATATTAATATTTATATAGGCTAATTGTTCTAACTTTGTTAAAATCTCAGAAAGACATCATGATAAAAATTCCTAGGTACAAAGGAAAGTCGACATCAGTTTTATTCAACTTACATAGCAGAGCAGAACAGCTGTTTTCGAAAGTCGCAACACTTTCATCTTCAGTGCTCATGTGTATATTGTGTTTATCATCACTGTTTAGGTGGCTTAGTTGAATGTGATAACAGTTCCTATTTACACAAATTTTATTGTGAAAAACAATCCGAGAACTGTATCAACCTGATGTTAACACGTTTTTGTTTTAATACCTGTGTTACCGTTTGATTATTTTCTTCATGTCCCATTTTTCTGAATTTTTTGTTCCATCATACCTAAGTCAAACTTTACTGTTTAGTGTTAGTTGAAGAAAATCTTGTTTGTTTTTTGTTTTCTCTTTAACTTTACTCTTTAACTCAATTGAGTACAGCTGAAGTTTTGCTAGCAGCTAAGTTAAAACACAAAAATTACAATCATTGTTCTGGTATTTTGTTTCACTAGAATATTATTAAGAGCTGCTGAAAAGAAATTTGTGTGTGGATTTTTATTTCATATGAAAAATCATCAATTTGATATTTTAATAATATATAAAACTGCAATAATTTTTTTTTGCTCGTTTTGAGTTATTATCATAAAAATATATCAGTCTATCATACACACAAAAAACATTGCTATTTTTTTAAAAGGTAATAAAACTAGAAACGTAAATATTGGACTGTACTCGCTTGAGTACAATGACAACATGCATAAGTAAAAAATTTATTTATTTTTGCTAGATTTTTGCTAGAGTAGAAATCATTTTCTGTCCAAACTTCTTCAATGGCCTTCAAAAAGCTGTTTTTAGCATATTATGTAATAGTTAGGCCGAAGAATTTGTAATGGCAATTATTCTACCTGACCCTAGCGCACTAACTGACGAAGAACAAGGTGTAGACGAAGACATGACGTAATTTGTAGGACGGAAGGCCAGCAGTAATTGTACAATGGAAAGCAGTTAAGGCACAATTGTTCCGCTAGGAAAGGTTAAGATGCGGTGATACCTCAGTTATTACAAAATTATATCAAAAACATGAGTAGTGTTGACGAGATCGATCAGTCAATATCATTATATAGGATTGTTGTACATGGCAAAAAGTGGTGGTGAGTCCTATTTATCTATATATTAGATCTTTTTATCGCTAACGCTTAGCACTAGCAAACGAGAGCCCCATGGATCAACTAAATCTTCGACGTCATATGACACACTATTATCTACGACAAGGTTGGAAGAAGTTGCGACAGTGTGGATGAATAGTTATAGGCTTTTCTGACAATGGAGCTGTACACCAACCCGCTAATACTTAAAACCAGTTACGGTGCGTTATTTGCCACTCAAGAGAGTGCTGGCAATGTAAAAAGGGCATAAGACTTCTTTGCGTGGAAAAAGAATGTTTCGAGAATTTTCGCACGTAAGAGGTCAGTGTACTCAGTTGAGTACACCACAAAATACCTGTTCTAAGAAATTTTTTATTCATTTTTATATTTTTTTGCACCTATTTCAAGCAAATAATAAACATAAATTTAAAATATTGTAGCCGGTTTTCGTTTGACCTCTAATGGGTTAAGTTCTGTTTATGAACAGAATTTTTGCTTAATAAATAATTTTATGTTGTTATTGATTTAATGTTTCTTATTTAAATGAACCAAAAATATATTTTTATATAATTTAAACCTACATAAACAACATTTAAAATATAAAAATATAGAATGAATGAAAAGTTGCTATTGCAAAGCTATAAAAAAATTTAGCTTTATATATTGGTTTTAAAATTCCTTCTTTAGCTCTTTTTATATAGTTTAAACCTACATAAAAAACATTTAAAATATAAAAATATAGAATGAATGAAAAGTTGCTATTGCAAAGCTATAAAAAAATTTAGCTTTATATATTGGTTTTAAAATTCCTTCTATAGCTCTTTTTAGCTTTATTTCAAACCTGATTTAGCTTTATATTATTTTAAAATCGGGTCATACCGCTTGTAATTGTTTTGTTATGATTTCCTCAACATCATATTCAAAGCACAAGAGATGCATTTTCGCTCTATGTGAAATAGTACACAATTCCATATCATCACTAATAATTTTAATATAATCCCCAATAAGAGTAATATGAAACTTAATAATATTGTGCACTGCAAGACAATTTTCAAGCGTTTCCTTGATGATAGGTCTATTTTCCTTGATAGCCTCTTCAAAAACAAAGTCTTTGCTTATAAAAATTACATATATTGCAATGTTGTTCTTAAATGCACTATTTATTATGAAATATTTAGGATCATTAGTAGCTTGCTCCTGCTGTTCATTCAAAGAACTAGATATATTAATTTCCTCTTCATCGATATTATAATTTTGTGCATCATGTTGACCTATATCTCTATGTTCACAATTGTCCGCTAGTTGAGGGGGATTCTCAATGGGCCAATAGCTTCGATAGTAATTGGGTGTATTATATTCCTACAACTGCAAGGGTATATGGATATTGTGTATATTCTTGTATCTGCAATGGATATTGATATTAAAAATTGTTCCAGGACATTGGGTTATATGTTGTTATTGGGTTGTATGCAGATGTTGGGGGTTGCATGGAATGTTGCACTTGTTGAGGTTGAACATGATCTTTGCAATAGGATTTTCGGTATTTGTATACCTTATTACGGATATTGCACTGAAACTCATTTCTTATATATATATATTTTGGCTTATGAAGTTATTTTGTCAATATATATAACAGGGAATCAATTTTCAATGTCGCCAAGATCAGAACAATTGAAAAAAGAAATTACTGTATTGCTGGACGAAAAATCCTAACTACACGTAGCAAAATTTTAACAAGCAAAAAATAAAAGAAGAAATCTTACAACAGCAAGAAGAAACGAGCCAAATGCCAAATTTATATATAACTACAACACTTTTGAAATAGTGTTATACCTAAAAATGTTTTTAAATTTTATTATTCACAAAGCGTACACAGCACAAATGGGCAGATAGAAATTCTCACGCTCACATACGGACGGACAGAAGTTCTCAAGACCACATATGAACAGATATAAGTTCTCAAGACCACATATGGACGGACAGAAATACCTACGTTCACATATGGACGGACAGAAGTTTTCAAGGTAATATACGGATGGACAGAAATTTCCACGCTCACATATGGACGGACATGTATTCTCAACGCCACATATGGACAGACAAAAATTCCCACGCTCACATACGGACGGACATGTATTCTCAAGGTCACATATGGACAGAGAATTTTGAAAACTTTGACAATTAAAATTTAAAGATTTTAAATTTAATTGCTGAAATTTGAGAATTTTTTGATAAAATTTAAGAATTTTAATTGCTCTGGCACATACAGTATACAACTACTCAAGCATGATTGTCTTTTTTTATATTTTACACTTTGAAAATGTGTCTGTTAATTGAGAATTAATATGATGAGCCTTGCTAATAGTTATAGATGGGAAGAGGGTAAATACCCAACGGGTAAATACCCGGTAAAATAGGTAAATTGGGTAAAAATGGGTAAATACCCAGGTATTTACCTAAATGGTGGGTATAAACTATATTGTAGAAAATTTGGTGAACAAACATTTTGCGATGCATAATTTAGTGTATTTCATAATAATCTTAATGAATGAATTTGCAGAATTCATGTTATCATCCTCAGTCGGTAAAACGTTTTGGGAAGTACCCTTTTGCCGTATATCTTTATTTCAGAGATTCCAATTATGTGATATAAAACATGCTTTTCCGGCATTATCTGCAGTTAGTCTGTTTCGTTTTTTTGAATGGATAAAACTTTGGGTGCTGAATGAGCGTTCAGTAGCTGCTGAAGTACATGGAACAGTCAATATACGAACCGCTATCCTTTTCAATTCTGTGGCCACGCACATACTTTTCCACCATGTACAAGGAGATATTTCTTGTATGCAGCTCCACACAAAATCGTTAGCCCACAAAACCTCTCTAGCTTTATAGTTTGCTAGGTCCACCATTACATTTACATTGAAATTAGTACCCATATCATAAATAAACTGCATCGCAATTAGATAATCGGATGAAGTTAAATCGTGCCCTTGACTATTGGGGTCAAGGAAAGTAGCTGCCAAATGTATTGGTTTAACAGACATTTTCATCCTTTTATGAAAGGAAGACAATAATTATTTTTTGTCATTATCATCAATTAGAGTTATTGCTAAAAATGAATCTCGTAGCTTATTTTGAATATCTTTAAAAGCAAAATATACACGATGAATACTATATTGGTTGGATTCTAAAGTAGTTGTCCACTGTGCTATCGGTTGAAATAGTTTTAAATTGAAGTTTAACATATTCCAAAAGTCTTCATATAGTAACGATGATTTTGTTGTAGCTTTTAGGTTCACTTTTTCGTGAACAGCCAAAGCTTGAAGTGGAACTTTACTGTTTATCAAGCTATTTAAAGATGTTACGTAGCTGCCCCATCTCGTCTTAACAGGAAGCTTTAATTGCTCTCCTGATCCTTTCTCTTTGCAGATTTTTGAAAATACTGACGAGAGAACTTGATTGTATTTTATTGCTTTTATTATATAAATAACTAATAAAAAACAGTTCTTTAACGTAGAGCATTTTAAGAAATCATCACTTATTAAATTGAGGCAATGTGCTACACAATTTAGAGGAACTACATGAGGATATACGTTTTGAACTTCCTTAAGTGCACCTTGCATATTTCTTGCATTATCACCAATCAAAACTACGAACTTTTCTTCGCCGTATTCCTTCATAACGTTTATAATTTCTTCAGCGAGATAAGAAGAAGTGTGATTGTTACTTTCCGTTGCCAAACTGCGAACAAAAACAATCTCTGGCTTAGAAATTAGAAAATTTATTACACCTTCACTACGTATGTTGCTCCACCAGTCACATTGCAGATGCAAACATCTTGCTGACTTCAGTTGCGTAGTAATATTGTTTGACGTTTCATTATAAAGCTTGCTTAAATACTTACTAGAAATCGCCTTTCTACTTGGCAACTTATATACAGGTTGCAATTCTTCAAAAAACTCCATCCACAGCGGGTGTTCCACCATTGCAAATGGAGCACCAGATACAATAATAGCCTTGGCCAGTTTCTCATGAAGGTACTCTTTACGCTCATCAGACGTTTTTGGGCATAATTTTGATGCTTGGACAGAGTCCGATGAGCTAAGAGCATCGCTGAACTGAGTCGAATTTTCTGATGAAGTTGTTGGCAGTTCACTTGGATTCGTTTTATAGATTTCTCGTTTCACCATAACTGGACATTTGACGCAATTAAATAAATGTTTTGCCATTTTATTAACATTTGCCAGTTTATAGACCTTGTCACAGTATCTGCAAAGAACTGATTTGGCGTTGCGTGCGCTTGTTGCAAAATGCTTCCATACTTTTCCATTTTTAGGTCTTCCCATGGCTATACCTAAACGCGATATAAGTTTATTGTTGAACTTCATCCATATTAGCTTCACTAATAAGAACATACCTTTTCCACAATGTTAATTCGATTTATTCAAGTTTTTTAATAAATTAATCCGCTTTTTGATTTTTAACAATGCACGTAGTGTTAAAAACATTAAAATAAATTTTATTTCAAATGACGTTTTAGATGGTTGACAACCATTGATGACATATGCTGCATTTGAAATTCATTTTATAAATACCCAAATAAATACCAAAAAAAAGGTATTTACCCGGTATTTACCTACACATGGGGTAAATACCGGGTAGAATCCCATCTCTACTAATAGTGTAAAAGTTTCTTTTAAAAACTATTTCGCCCGCCAGGAGAAAACTCTAATTTTCTAGAACACAGATTATACCTGTTTATATTTTCTCATAAGATCTCTTTAAGTTATTTCTTACATTTTCCCTCATTATTTCTCTTCCCACATCGTTTGGTAATATCTGTACATCGTTATCATATATTTTTACATATATTTGGCCAAGTACTAAGGAGTATGGCTCTTTACCAATTGACTCATGAACGGACGTGATAATTGAGCAAGCAACTGCAGTTAGATGTTTGTCCGAGTACTTTTGATCCTTATTAATAAAAACTCTTATTTTCTCAAATGAATTCCTATTTTACAGAAACATTAGCTTGAGGAGAATACACAGCTGTTAATTTGTGTCTTACTCCATAGCTTGTGAGATAATTGTGATGTTGAGGGAACATCAATTTAACACAACGTCAATACTAATTTTGTATTCCGTAACAGTGTTGGGAATTTATGTTGTCTATTTATCGATAAATAAAACACACATATCTAATACTTGAGCCGGCTGGTTCATTTAGTTTACCATTTTCGGTAAAAGTGTTTTTGGATATATAAAAAAATTTTGCATACATTAAAATAAAAACGATTTTCTTCTCGATTCGCACTCCAGTGACGAAGAAATTAAAAAATTTATAGTGGAAAGAAGACGGCTTAGACAGAAATCTTGTATTTTTAACTTGCCCGATGAGTAGTAAGCAACAAATTTAAAGCAATGATTTCCCAAGTAATGGATTTTTTTATCCTTTTTAAGATTTCAAAGTAATTTCCGGTTGAATAAACCATCTGTTAAACATGCCCTACAAATAATAGAGCCTCATTTAAAAAGAAGCGAGGTTAAAATATTTTCCAAACACCATAAAATTGGCAGCGATTCTTGGACAAGCTTCTCGAATTGGAATTTATTTGTTATTTTAATTTTTTCCATTATTTTATTTAAGCCGAAAATCAACAAAATATACCAAAAAGTCAACACTAATATATAAAAAAATACCAAAAACACAGAAAAAGAGAAAACTGTAATGTTGAATTTTTCAAAGTTTTAAAACACAATAGAAAGCAACGCAAGACAACACCAAAAATGGCGACGAAAAATTCAATGGCAATTAGAGACAACATCAACGTAAATTTTGCTTACAAAATAAGAAACCTATGTTAAAAGTCATCGATAAATGGCAATACCGCCAACTAGAATACAGATTTGCAACAAAAGATAAAAAACAGCGTTGTTTTCTATTGCCGTTGTCAAATAGAATAAGGGTGAAAATCTTCAGGTACGAATTGTCTGCCAGTGTCAGACAAAAGAATTTTTGGAACCGCAAAAGTTAGTCCGTTGTCTCAAGAATTTTCATGATGCTTGCGTTTGTAGCAGATCTAATCAGTCTTAAAATTTAAATATAGCAAATTGGTCAAGCACAATAAAAATAAAACGATTGCCTAGAGCATTCAACAATGAAAGTTGTAAGGTAGGATATGTTATTATTTTTTGCAGAAAATTGTTATTGTTCATGTTGCATTATACTTGTGTTGTTGTTGGATAAACGAAAATGTATCTATCAGCACCGATATATATATATATGATATACATATAATATAAAAATATTTTGTATACATTTTTTGCTTATATATAATATATATATATATATATATATATATATATATGTATATATATATATATATATATATATATATATACGAAATATATATGTTTATATACAGTGGCTCACAGCTTATTTCAACCACACTCTTTAAAAAAGAAGAAAATTATTGGAAAAAATCAAAAAGGATTTAATAAAACACTTTCTTATCTTCAAAACAAATATAATTTTAATTTAAAATTAACATATTTATAAAATAAAAATAAGAAAACTAATGCATTTCTGTAGGCACAGCTTATTTCAACCAGCTTGTTGTTAGACCTGTTCAATTGACATCACTTATCTTGTAACGCTAAATTTCCAAATAAAGCCCCAAATAAAATTTTTAATGAAGCAGACGAGCGTTACATGGTTAGGAAAATAAAGAAAAAACTGAAGCTATCTGCTCCAAAATTAGCTGCAGAAGTTAAAACTGACTTGAACAAAACTTGCAGTACAGAAACAATTCGCCGTGTCCTAAGAAACTACGACTTTAATGATAGAGTAACCTGAAAAAAACCATTTATAAATTAAAAAAATTAAGCTGCACGACTAAAATTCGCTAAAGATCAGAAAGTTTTTGTTTTGCAGGTTTGTATTTGGTTTACGCCATACGTAAGTTTGACTATCAGAGCCGAAGATGTTGAATTGTATTTCATCAGCAAAAATTATCTGCTCCCAAAATCTTGAGTCTTTGGTAATGTGATATATATATGAACTATATCACAGGGAACAGGGTGATTCAAAATGGACATTTTCATTATTTTGCTAACATGAAAAATTTCGTAATAATTTTTTAATATTTAAACATCTAAAACTTTTTTGTTTTAAAAGATTTCTAAACAAAATAAATTTTGTATAATTGACCAATTTGCTAGCTATCCTGGTAGCAAAAAAAATATGTATAACTTTTTGAAATTAATTAATTTCTTTAAAGGTCCGAAATTTTGCTAAATTCTTCCACTTAATATAGCATAACTTCTAAAGTTGGTAAAATTTCGTTTAAAGACTAGTACTGTCTTATAGTTCAAACTTTCCTCTACACTCCTACACCCCATTGTATACCCGGCAAGATCCGACCATAAGCACCAGAGCAATTTTTATGATACAGAGTCAAACATTTTTTGAGTAAAATATTTGTTTTCTCTTGAGCTCATTTTTGAAGTACTTTCTTATCAGATCGCTTTTATGAAAGAAAAGTAATTTAGTTTTTAATTTGCTTTACCTTTACTATAAAGGTATAAAATAGTCTTTTTCATATATGTTTATATTTACAACTGCTTCTGATAAGGAACATATTTCAACTAATCATGGTAAATACAATCAATATATAACAGACGCTGTTACAGATAGAAGTACAAAATCAAAACCCATTAAAAATTAAAAGGGAAATTTCTGGGAAAACGATACGTCAACGACACACGTCTATTGTTTGTGCTGTGGTCTTCGCGTCCGTCGTATGTGCGCGTGGGTATTCGTTTCTTGATTGTGACGTTACCTTTTTACCTGAATTTTTTCGTTGTTTATTTGCCAATAAGATTATTTAAAGTAATTTCTTCAAAATTGGTATTTATTAAAATTTCAACTATGGGTAAGTACACCTAGAGAGATCTCGTCGATATATTCTTTCGCCAATATGATTAACACGATATTGAATTGCATATACTAGGCAATAAAATTTTTAAAATATACATTACAGAAGAAATTGAACTACGCAAACAAAAAATTAGAAATTTTAGAAAAAGATTAATATCACGCTATATATAATGCTCTTATAACAAGAGGAGGATGTACCATTAATGGTTGCCACAGGAACAAATGCCAAATGTGGAAAACAGGGTCGATTAGCAAAACGAATTGATGAATGTAGTGAAAGAACTCGAGAACTCAAACTTCAAGGACTCATATTTGTACCAAATTCAACCAACACAAAATCAGAAATCAAAATATGGGATAATTGAGGCAGTAATAAACGCAAGCCCAAAGCGCACAAAACGGACTTTGAAAAATATTTCTATACCGAATGAAGACAATAAAGTTACATCAGAAGGTATTATTAATATTTTTGGATGTCAAAATATTTAAGAACTTGTATAAGGAAACGGGCCAATTTAAGGAATTGTGGGATTTTAACAGATTATAGAGATTTAGTCTCGGTAACTGTCACTTCCACTTTAGAAGAAATTAAATTACAAGACCTCGAACGCACTGCTGAACGGTTGTTAAATATTCTTGATGCTGATCGCTTGAAAAAACTTGCAAATGTGATGGGTTCTGTGGTCAGAGATCATAAAAACAATGCAATACCGAATATACATACATCAGATGCTTAACAAAAAGTTATAAAGGGTTAGAGCCATCAATCAGCAGAGCAACAGAAATTGTTGTATGGAAATAGAAATACCCTCATCAACAAAGTGTTGCAGACCAATAAAATTTACATTCAAAAAAGAAACAAAAGATGTCATAAATGAATAAGTCCAAAATATGAAAGCTTAAAGTGATGCCCTTTATATATAACATAAAACCTCAGAATAAAAATTGTACAACATATTTAAGTTAAAGAAATTTATATCGGCCAGCGGAAATTACAAGTTCAATGATTCCTCAAACCGTCGCAACAGAAATGTTTGCTGATGTTGATGAATTCCAATTGAATTAATGTGAATATTTTTGTCGTTGGAATTTTTATTGTAGCCAAATAACATTTTATTATTATAATATGAAATTTATTTGTTGGGTGGTTAAGCAATGTCTGTATACATTTCTTTGGCGTTTTTTACCAAATCGTCAGTAGACTTCAATCACAGTTTTGAAAAGTTTCAAACTTCTCAAATTATTAAAAGACTTTTATAAACCATCTGAGAATTATGTTAATAAATTTACTATAAAAATTCACAAATGATTTCAAAAATTCACATTATAATAAGTGTAGTAGGATATGAAACTTATACAAACCAAAACCCAACAAACAACTTTTATTCGATATGACCCTATTTTCATTGTTTCCCAAAGGATTTCTAATTGTATAAAGGTGTAGAAAAATAAAATAGAGCACTATAATAATATATGTTTGTTTGTACAATTATAAACAACACACAGCACTATAATAATATTTGTTTGTATAATTATAAATACACACATCACTATAATATTTATTGGACATTTATGAACAATAAACAGCACTATAATAATATATGATTAATTCCATTATCGCGGGTGCAACATTTAGAAACCTGTTTTAGTTTACCCTAATCAAATAAAAAACATTTTTAATCAAGCTAGCCTTTAACTGATTACATTTTTATATGCTGACTTTAAATTAATTAACAAAAATTTGCATATGATACTTTAAAAGCCAGGTGGAATTGCCATCGCGGGTGCAACAAATTTGGCCCAACATTTTCACAAAACAAGCATAAAAGTGTAGCAGGTAATTTTATTAATTGTAAACTTTTTGAACTTTACAGCTTCAATGCACAAACGATAATGATCACGCTTCTTTATGGTTTCTCAAGAACATTTCAACTTAAAATCTAAGTGTGCCATGAGCTTTTGTCTGTTACAGTTTTACTTAAAAATTAATATTTAGAGAGAGACAGATATAAGTTTAAAACAATTTATAAGACAAAATACAAGACATAAATACATAGAAATACATAAAAATAGAAACCGTTAGCAAAGGTTGCTGCGGTAGGTACATTGCAAATAAAACAATATAGCAATACACTGTATTTAAAATATAGTCTATCCCAATATACTGCTACAAAAGGCCTAAATCTGTTAATGCTAATGCATTTCATATGGTCTGACTTAATATTTTGAAATGTATTCTGTAACAAAGGACATCAAATAAGAGCTCTAAACAAAATGCAAGTAAACAATCAATAATTAATATTTTTAGTAATTGCGGGTGCAACACCAAATTTTCGCGGGTGCAACCAGTCTAACTTAAGTGAATAAAAACATCAATTTTACTTATACAGGAACAAAATAAGATATCAAACCATATATGTACGCGTATGTACATATATTAATTGATTCCTTTCGAGATTTATAGCATTGATATTGCATTGATGCCCGATTATGCTTTGAGCACAAAAACTGAAGTAAATTTTGTTTTTATTTGCCGTTATTGTGAAAAATTTTGCTTTTTTATTATTTTGTAAGATTAGAGTGTAGTGCATACATATAAAACAAAAACAAAAAATACAAATATTTGCTATTTTTATTTAGTTTACAGCACATACATATCAAAGAAATGCTTGTTCGATTATGCGATGGATTCACTGTATATAAAGACCCGGAATTATTTTTTGTAATATTAGATTTTTAAGAGGTTCGAAGTCACTATCACTATCTCACTATTAGCGGTGGGTCTTGCCGACTTTAAAACGAATGTGCATTTGGAGTAAGACAGTGAGGTGCGCGCCACAGATGTGCTATGAGCCTCTTCAGATTGGAAGAAATGTTTGCATTGAATATTGGATTGTTAGGATTGTATATTCGTCGGTCCTTACCGTTGACCATTCAGCTTGGCTATCTTTTCTTTAGCTTCTTTCTTCCTTTGCTATAAATTGAAAGATGATGTTCTTGGAGAGGCTGCGTGCTAAATCATAGAATTCTATTGCTCTGTTAACTATGGCCTTCCGAGACTTAGCCGCGATCCACACTGATATTTTGACATCTACACCAATTCCATCAACGGCACCTTTTCCGTGTGAGGCAGCGAAAAAGTTGTTTTCGGGATGATCAAATCCATATTCTGCTTTGAATGAATTCATACTTGACATTATATATCCATTCTTAAATTGAGCGGCGAAATTATCACTGAAGATATACAAAAATGTAATGTTATCATAGACTGATTTTACATCGACATCGCGGGTGCAACCAATTTAAGTTATCGTTAATTTGAAACTACCAATTATTACACTCTTAAAAACAAATTATTTATGCTTGCTTTTGACTTCTTCTTACTTTTGCAAAGTTTCAGAACGATAGCTCTTTATTTCTGTGCAAAAAGTAAACTTTTTGTAGATTTTGCATCGCGGGTGCAACATAATAAAAGTGTATTCTAGCAGTCAATAATTCTTCAAAAACAACAACATATAATTATATTTTTCGGAACACGAAGATAAATGAATATTGTCGCTTCACTTTTACCCGGTAAAACATAACTTCAAACAGTCAACAACAACTGTTTCGCGCCACTGTTGCTAGTTATAATTTTACAGTTTTTATAAATTTTTCGAATAGTAATATATTCAAAGCCGCCAAAAAAGAAGATATGGTATAAAATCAAATAAAAGTTAATTTTTTATTATATTTGGACTGTCTTCTTTGCACTAATAAATAGAATATTTATTTTTCTACACCTTTATACAATTAGAAATCCTTTGGGTAACAATGAAAATAGAGTCATATCGAATAAAAAATGTTTGTTGGGTTTTGGTTTGTATAAGTTTCATAGCCTACTACACTTATTATAATGTGATTTTTTTAAATCATTTGTGAATTTTTATAGTTAATTTATTAACATAATTCTTAGATGGTTTATAAAAGTCTTTTAATAAGTTCAGAAGTTTGAAATCTTTCAAAACTGTGGTTGAAGTCTACTGACGATTTGGTAAAAAGCGCCAATAAAATGCATATACACATTGCTTAAACACCCAACAAATAAATTTCGTATTATAATAGTACAATGAAAGTATGTCAAATAGTTAATTTACTAACAATTATACTTAGATAAAAAATATTTTATTATAAAAATGGTTTATAGTAAAAAATTCATTCATAATGAAAATGTTAGTAGAAAAAATTTCTGAACTAAATGTTTCTATAGAAAAAAATACTTTTATTATAAAAAATTTCATAAGCTACATCTCTTCATAAAAAAAATTTAATAAAAATCTTTCAGTAGAAAACATTTTATAATAAAAATATTTTTGTAAACATATATACAATTCATTACATTTCATTACAACTCATCTTCTATATATATATAAATTAGTTGCATTGTGTTAGTAATTGATGTTCTCCGGAATGGGTGAACCGATTTTGTTTCTGCAAAGTTTATATGAAAGGTGACGCCAATACCAAGGTTTTTATGTATGTGGATTGGTTTATGAGTTATAGCCATTTTAGTGAACACTGCAATCTTTTCGAAATATTTGAGTCAATATTTTGAAAAACTGAAATACAATTCATTTTAAAGTTCATTACAATTAAATTTTTGTCAAACCATTAATTTAATTTATATATTTAGCTTTTCTAAATCACAAATTCGGGGATCTATGAAATAAATTACATATAAATACAACACTAAAAACATAAATATTTAAGTACATTATGCACAGCCCACGTCATATGCATGAGTACGCGTAGGATGCAATAACTTATGTGCGTCATTACGGTCGTCCAGATTTATTTATAACATTTACGTGTAATCCGCAATGGAGTGACATTAAAGCTAATTTATCCGGTGGCCAAAGTCCTACCGACCACCATGATATCACTTCCCAAATTTTCAAGCAGAAATTGAAAGCACTTATGGGTTTTAGCGTGAAATCTAAACTGTTTGGTGAAGTGAAGTTCTGGATGTATTCTGTGGAGTGGCAAAAGCGTGGTATGCCACACGCTCACATTTTAGTATGGTTGGTGAATAAACTCACATCGAACGAAGTTGACAATGTTATATGTTCTGAAATTCCAGATCAAATAAGTAATCCTGAATTATGTGATGTTGTTGTGGAAAATATGATACACGGTCCATGCACAGCCCACGTCATATGCTTGAGTACGCGAATAAGAAATTCGTTGAAGCTTTCGAAAGAACAATGAAAGATCTCCCAGATAACTCTGAGTTGTTTGGTGGTGCGTTGATTTTATTGCAAGGCGACTTTAGGCAAACATTGCCCGTTAATCCTAGATCGGCAGCTGCCGATGAAATTAACGCTTGCTTAAAGTCTTCATATTTATGAAGATTTGTTAAAATATCGGAACTCACTATCAACGTTCGTGTTCAGTTGCAGAATGATCCATCTGCTGATAAGTTCTCTAAGCAACTGCCGAAAATTGGGAACGGTGCAATGCCTATTGATGACACTGGATTGATAACATTGCAAAATGATTTTTGCCGTTTCGTACAGTCAAAAGAGGAATTTATTGAATGTGTTTTAACTTACATAACACAACAATGTACATGCCATGCATGGTTAAGTGCCAGAGTTATTTTAGCGGCAAAGAACAAAGATGTTACTGAATTAAACATGGCTATACAATCAAAGATTCCTGGCGAAGTGGTGTTGTACAAGTCTGTCGATACTGTTACCAATGAAGAAGATGTTTTGAATTATCCAGCAGAATTTTAGAATTCCAATAGAAAGTTGGAGCCACTATTATTATGTTTCATAATATCAATCAACCCCGTTTGTGTAATGGTACAAGACTAGCTATTAAAAGGTTAATGGCTTATGTAATTGAAGCTACTAATTTAACTGGAAAATTAAAAGGCGAATATGTATTCATTCCACGTATCCCAATGATTCCGTCTGATATACCATTTGAATTTAAACGACTTCAGTTTCCTGTTCGCCTTGCGTTTGCGATTACCATTAATAAGGCGTAAGACCAATCTTTAGAAATTTGTGGACTGAATTTAGTGTATCCGGTTTTCTCACATGGACAGTTCTATGTAGCCTGTTCGCGCATTGGCAAACTATCGGTTTTGTATATTTACACCGAAAATGGAAAAACAACAAATGTTGTTTACTACAGAGCATTACAATAAAAGCAGTTTATCACTGATTTAAATGAATTCGAATTAATTTTTTTATTTTCCTTCTTGCACTACGAAGTGTGCAGGGAGTTCGCTAATTTTCTATAAAATATTCTGTGTCGATAAGTTTTATGTCGAAAAGTTTGTGGATCAAAAATTTTCCGAAGGAAAGTTTTTATAAAAAATTTGTTACAAAGAATAGAAATGTTTATTCATCTTATAATAACTTTACTGAGTAACCATTCTTCATGGGAGATCTATAAGTACATATCATCTAGTGCTCAGAAGGTTAAAATTTTAAATCTACTTTTTTGTAATATGTTTTATTGCTAATAAATTAATTTGGATTTAAATACTATGGATATTTTATTTTACGAAGTTGAAAGTAGTCCTTAAGAATTGCATCAGATATTGCACATATATTAGATATTTATTTGTTTCTACACAAATAAAATACATATTCTTTACCCTACATTAATACAAACAATTGTTAAGCTAATTTTCTTCTTGACATACATATTATTTTTAAAGAATAATGCGTTTGAGGTCGTAAAGCAAAAATGTGCACAGTTGGACGAAAGAGATTTTAAGTAAATGGTTTTGGTTATGGACGAAATGATCATAAGAAAAGAGTTAAGGTATAATCAGAGTTTAGATTTAATAGATGGATTCGAAACAACAGGTTTTGTAAAAACTAAAGTAATGGTACCAAACGTGAGCGCAAGATGTTAAAAAGTGTACAATATTGCATATTTTTGAAGCGCAAATATTGATTGTGTTTGTATGGGAATATGACTAAACAGTAAATGCAGAGAACAAGAGAGCAAACAATTAAAAAGTCATTGCACCTCATTTGAGTGGACAGTTTTATCACGTATGTAATAAACATATTTATTTAATGCATTTAAATTGCACTTCATATTGTTCAATAGTTCATTTTACTTTTAAAATGGTAAAATCTTTTATTTTTAAGGGAAAAATCTAAATTAGATATTTTTATTCATCAATAAACGTAAAAAAAATTCAAGCTACTACTGTTTCTAGAATGAAACGAAATAAATACGTAGGAATATAAAAATAGTATTATTAGAGTTAAAAATTTAAATATAAAATAAATATGACTTTCGCAAGAAAAGTCATATTTATTATAAAGTAACTTAATTTGTATACCCTTCACAAAAATGTGAAAGGGTATATTTAGGTTTTTCATTCCGTGTGTAATTTCTTCGATATCAATATGCGACCCCATAAAGTATATATATTCTGGATCCTTATGAATAGCGATGACGATTGAGCGATGTCCGTCTGTCTGGACGGTTTTCCCAAGCCCCCAGAAGAGCTAGAGACTTCATTCTTGGACTGATCGATTGGAAGTGAGCTAACTTAGAGTGGTGTTGAAAAATCGGAAGGCCGGTTCCAGAGCTGGGAAGCTTACACCTATTTCTCGACGCAAAATTAACACCAAAAACCGACTATTTTTTTGTTTATTTGAAAATTTAACCTATTTCATGCTTTGGGACTCCTCAATTGTCCATTTAAAATTAAAAAAAAAAAATTCCAGGTATGGGAAATTAAAATTTTTTTTTTTTGGTACATTCGGTATTTTGTGGTACATATAATAACTAAAATGTTTAAGAATTTTAAGTTTTTCTTAAATAAAACCGTTTTTGGTGTAATGAAGATTTGCATTGATGAAAAAAAAATTTTAAAATTTAAAGTTCCCATCCAGGGTTAGGAAACTTAAATTTTTTTATACAATAAACTAACAAAAAATCAACTGACGTCGTTTTTCCTGGTTAAAATTACTTTTTATTTCGGTAAAACAAAATTGGTATCAAAAATTAAAAAAAAAAACAAATTTCGATTTCAGGGCTCGAAAACTGAGACATATTTTAGTACATGAAAGTGAAAGAAATGGTTACAAATTTGTAGTTTTTCTTAAATAAAACCACTTTATACATCATGAAGACTTCCATTGGTAACAAATAATTAAAAAAATATTAAATTTTCGATTCCAGGGATCGGAAATTTAATATTTTTTTGACACATTCGGTATTTCGTGGTACATATAATAACTAAAATGTTAAAAAATTTTAAGTTTTATTAAATAAAACAATTTTTAGTGTAATGAAGATTTGCATCGATGAAAAAAAATTTTATAATTTAAAGTTTCCATCCAGGGTTAGGAAATTTTAATATTTTTTGTACATTAAAATAACTAAAAATCAACTAACGTCGATTTTTCCTGGTTAAAATTATTTTTTGTCCTGGCAAAACAGAATTGGTATCAAAAATTAAAAAAAAAAAACATATTTCGATTTCAGGGCTCAAAAACTGATATATATTGTAGTACATGAAAGTGAAAGAAATGGTTACAAATTTCTAGTTTTTCTTAAATAAAACCACACTATACATCATGAAGACTTGCATTGGAAAAAGATAATTTTAAAAAGTTTTAATTTTCGCCTCCAGGGATCGGGAATTGAAATATTTTTTGGGCATATCAGTATTTTGTGGTACATATAATAACTAAAATGTATAAAAATGATAAGTTTTTCTTAAATAAAACCGTTTATGATAACATGAAGAATTACGTGGATGAAAACAAATTTTTAAATTTAAAGTTCCCATCCAGGGTTCCGAAATTTAAAATTTTTTATACAATACATAACCAAAAATCAATTAACGTCGTTTTTTCCAAGTTAAAATTATTTTTTATTTCGGCAAAACAAAATTGGTATTAAAAATTAAAAAAATTAAAAAAATTCGATTCCAGGGTTGGATACTGCAATATTTTGGATAACATGAACGTTACCAAAATGGTTAAAGATTTGTACTTTTGCTTAAATATAACCGCTTTACACATTATGAGGACTTGTATTTTTTGCTAACTGAAACTATTTTATAAGTTAGAAAGCAGACGTACGTTAGTGAAGGGTATATAAGATTCGGCACAGCCGAATATAGCACTTTTACTTGTTGTTAGTTTAAAATCAATTTTTTTAAATTTATCATGTTAATTTTGTCCTAATTCTACCAAAATATGTTAAATTGTACACAATTTTTTGTAATAATTAATACTTACATCCATATCCATAATGAAACAAACATACATATATATGTATGTATGAACTTTCTAGATATCAAATTAATTTTTTCTATTTTACACAAGCCGTTGCTTTTAACATCATACATTTAAATCAGTGTTGCGCAAGCTTTTATTTGTTTATCGCGTGCAATAGGAAAAGGAGTTCTGCTTGCGCAGCCCATTCTCTTGTTGAAACATGTATACCAGGGATGCCAATTTTTCTTCAAGCTTCATCGCCAAATGGCTTGTAGAATGTCGCCAAAATCGCTAAAATATCGCCAAAATATTAAAGAATGTAATTCAAGTAATAAAATATAGTTTTATTTTTTTTATTACAAAAAATTGTAGCAGTTTTTTTAGTTTAACATTCGAATGCCTTACCAAATATCGCCAAAATATAAAATGTATGTAATTTTTTGCAAATTTTTTGTTTTAATTTTACTAATACAATTATTGTTACATGTACATATAAAAATCCTTAAAAAAAACATTTCATATTAAAAAATATTTAACTAAATTAGTTAAATTAAATTGGTTAAATATTGCAAAAAAATTTTACAAAAAACATGAAAAACTAATCAATGCTTCAGTGCTGAGATCGAAATAAAAAATTAAAAAGTAGTAAAAACCATTTAGGCACATATATCAAGTATCGAATCAAAATTTCGTACTCCGCATTTTCTTCATCATTATTGTTGTTTGCATCTTTATTGTGGTACATTTCTTTTGAATTGAACCTACCTAACATATTTCAGTTGGAACGAATGTTTTCCAACATATGTATACTGTTTACATTCATAAACGATATTATTAAAAGTAAAGAATTTATAAGTTCGTACTGGATTCTATTTCTCAATTTAGTTTTAACGCAATTCATTATAGAAAAAATTCTTTCCACGCAAGCGTTACTTGTGGGTACAGACAACGTATTAAGAACGGCCGTAGACAACTCCTTAAAGTGGTAAGTGCGAACAGCGTCGTGATAATCATAAACTTATGATATAGACATACATGTAAATACTTTGTATTCGCCTTTGTATACATACCACACTAAAGCTGGATTCACCCATGGTTTCAGAACGAATTTCACGTTCTGAAACATTTTTTTATATGTAGTTTGACGTTTCTGTTTTAGAGAGCGAAAGTAACGTGTTTCGGAACTTGAATCGGTTTAATTTTAATTCACGTTCCGAAACATTGCAACTGTGCTGCCAGAAAGTTCAATTTCTTAAGTGAAGTAGAACTGAGATGCCACAACATATTATATCTACATATGAATAGTAAAATACAGAACTTGTTTTATACTTTTGTATGTATAACAACATACTTGTTTCATATTGTTTGTGTATATAATAAATTACGGAGCACTTGTTTTGTATTAAAAAAATATATAACTGGTGAATATTTTTATAAATAAAATTTAATAAATAGTGGTATTGCCCAATTGTAAAACTCACACACATAGTTTACAAAATTATTTCATATGGTAGCCTTGATGTTGCAGAACAAATGCGCGAAGTGGGTGAATCGCATACTCTCAAAAAACTAGAAATGTTGTAGAACGTCAATATTGTACTGAAGCCATGGGTGAATCCAGCTTAACTAAACTCAATAACTTTTATAAAAGTTGCGGGACAGATTTTTTTAAACACTAAGGAAATAAAGCGAAAAACGTCAGAAATTTATGGAAAAATAAAAAAACAGTCAAAAATGTCGCCATGGACTTCAACTATCGCCAATCGCAATATCAAAATTTTCATAGGCACAAACAATTTTTCATCGCCACTTTTGGCGAGAAATCGCCATATCTGACAACGCTGATATATTGACCAATTAAATTGAAATCGACCAATAAAATTGGTACAATGAGTACTTTGTTAAAGGATTGACAATCAGTTGTTTTTATACATACTTATGTATGTATATGTTTTTAAGAGCATTCACAAAGCTCGGACGTGTATTGAACAAATAGAGAGAGTGAAAGGGAGGTTGTCAAAGTACTCAACGTACGTCAAAAGTTAAGGCTCCATTAGCCAGACGCTCAAATCGCAAGCGCAGCGCAGAGCAAGTGGCACTTTCCTTTTTGCATTTGTACATAAAACGTACGAAATTGTATAAATGACTAGCGAACCCCCTGCACACTTCGTAGTGCAAGAAGGAAAATAAAAAAATTAATTCGAATTCATTTAAATTAGTGATAAATTGCTTTTATTGTAATGCTCTGTGGTAAACAACATTTGTTATTTTTCCATTTTCGGTGTAAATATACAAAACCGATAGTTTGCCAATGCGCGAACAGGCTACATAGAACTGTCCATGTGAGAAAACTGGATACACTAAATTCAGTCCACAAATTTCTAAAGATTGGTCTTACGCCTTATTAATGGTAATCGCAAACGCAAGGCGAACAGGAAACTGAAGTCGTTTAAATTCAAATGGTATATCAGACGGAATCATTGGGATACGTGGAATGAATACATCTTCGCCTTTTAATTTTCCAGTTAAAATAGTAGCTTCAATTACATAAGCCATTAACCTTTTAATAGCTAGTCTTGTACCATTACACAAACGGGGTTGATTGATATTATGAAACATAATAATAGTGGCTCCAACTTTCTATTGGAATTCTAAAATTCTGCTGGATAATTCAAAACATCTTCTTCATTGGTAACAGTATCGACAGACTTGTACAACACCACTTCGCCAGGAATCTTTGATTGTATAGCCATGTTAAATCTTTGTTCTTTGCCGCTAAAATAACTCTGGCACTTAACCATGCATGGCATGTACATTGTTGTGTTATGTAAGTTAAAACACATTCAATAAATTCCTCTTTTGACTGTACGAAACGGCAAAAATCATTTGGCAATGTTATCAATCCAGTGTCATCAATAGGCATTGCACCGTTCCCAATTTTCGGCAGTTGCTTAGAGAACTTATCAGCAGATGGATCATTCTGCAACTGAACACGAACGTTGATAGTGAGTTTCGATATTTTAACAAATCTCCATAAATATGAAGACTTTAAGCAAGCGTTAATTTAACCGCCAGCTGCCGATCTAGGATTGACGGGCAATGTTTGCCTAAAGTCGCCTGGAAATAAAATCAACGCACCACCAAACAACTCAGAGTTATCTTGGAGATCTTTCATTGTTTTTTCCAAAGCTTCAACAGATTTCTTATTAGCGTACTCAAGCATATGACGTGGGCTGTGCATGAACCGTGTATCATATTTTTCACAACAACATCACATAATTCAGGATCACTTATTTGATCAGGAATTTCAGAACATATAACATTGTCAACTTCGTTCGATGTGAGTTTATTCACCAACCATACTAAAATGTGAGCGTGTGGCAAACCACGCTTTTGCCACTCCACAGAATACATCCAGAACTTCACTTCACCAAACAGTTTAGATTTCACGCTAAAGCCGATAAGTGCTTTCAATTTCTACTTGAATATACGGGAAGTGATATCATGGCGGTCGGTAGGACTTTGGCCAGCGGATAAATTATCTTTAATGTCACTCCATTGCGGATTTCACGTAAATGTTATAAATAAATCTGGTCGACCGTAAAGACGCACATAAGTCATTGCATCCTGCACGTACTCATTCATATCACGTGGACTGTGCATAATGTATTTAAATATATATGTTTTTAGTGTTGTATTTATATGTAATTTATTTCATAGATCCCGGAATTCGTGATTTAGAAAAGCTAAGTATATAAATTAAATTAATGGTTTGAAAAATATTTAATTGTAATGAACTTTAAAACGAATTGTATTTCAGTTTTTCAAAATATTGACTCAAATATTTCGAAAAGATTGCAGTGCTCACTAAAATGGCTATAACTCATAAACCAATCCACATACATAAAAACCTTGGTATTGACGTCACCTTTCATATAAACTTTGCAGAAACAAAATCGGTTCACGCATTCCGGAGAACATCAATTACTAACACAATGCAACTTATTATTATATACATAGATGTAATATCTTCATTAAATGTATAGCTAAATTAGAATTTTCTTAATAAATTAATTTTATAAGGGTGCTACTGGCTGAAGTAGTGAACACAAGACTACGATGCCTTAGATCCCGAGATTGACTTCGCCCTCAGTCATGAATATGGTTTCCAATTTTTCTGACATGCAGTAGTGCAAGATTGTGTTTATTGTTATCGGGTTGTCTCCATAGCATAGCACTGGTCGCTAAATATTATCGACACATTTGCCTGCATGTACATACATAAATTACATGTGTAGTAATTTGGTACCACATAAATTTATGCCCATGCGTTCATATATCTATATATATGTACATACGTATATATAACATTAACCTATTATTTTACAAAAAATATTAACAGTCTTTTGTGATTTTATAAAGTAAACAAAGTTATATAGCACATTAAGTTATTAAGAATATGCTATGTATATCTACAAATGTATCAAGTATATGTTCAAATATCAAACCAAACAAGAAGTACAAAAAAAAGCTTTTGTGCCCATCACTCTTGCGTATTTCTGCTTAAAATTCTATTTTCTGTAGGTTGGCTGCACTGCGCTGCGTTTTTCAGCGTTCAAATAAGCATTTGCACAATTTGTTGTGTAACAGATTGGATCAGCTGATGCGTTTGCGACTTCAGCGTCTCGCTAATTGGACCTTTAAAATTTGCCCAACTTTGTACTTTGCGTTGACGGAAAAGTATTGTATGTGATCAAGCTCATAAGAGAATGTGTATTTCAACTTAGCTGTCAGTTGGAAAAGTCGACGCATAACGTATGACGGGCTCTATGTGCCCCGGCCTCGCGATCTTTGAATTTCTACAAACAAATTATCAGTAGTAGGAATGGATAACGCTTGTATATTGTTTGTCAATGCGTTAGACTGGACATATTATTTATTCACTTTGTGCCATAAAGTGAGTCGAATCAATATATCCACTTCTAACTAGCGTAGGCAGAATTTTTTCTCCTACACAAATACATGATTATGTGTTGATTTATTGTAAAATTTCACTGCATATAAAAGTAAGACCTTCCCAACCCTGTTCAGTTGTTTCGCTGCTTGAAATAGATTGTAAATGTGTTCATGTGGTGGTGCGCAACACTGATTTACATACATGTTCCGTGCAAGCATTTTATGAAAAAATTGATCATATTCGAGTCATTTATGACTCCTCTGTGCGATTAAAATAAGCATATATTAGCTCATTTTCTGATCGTAAATGATTGTTTTTTCGGGAGAAAATGGTAACCTACCCGCGACTCTTCTTGAGGAGTCTCTTATGACCCGCTTTTTTTTATCAGTTTCGACACATTTATGAATCATATTTTTAATGATTTTCGAGGCTTTTTCGAGTCATATTTTGATCGTATTTCTAATTATTTTCGAATAATTTTTTAATCGTATTCCCTATCGTCGAAGAGTCTTTTGCGACTAATTTTTCATTCCTATTTCTAATCTTTTGAGAATAATTTATAGTCGCATTTAAGTCGTATTTCTGATTGTTTTTTTTACTATTTTTGCAGTCAGATTACAGAAAGAGATGTTTTGCTATTTTTATTATGAATTACTTCAGTTTATCAATGAAATTATTTTTATTATTATATAATAAATTAAACTATTTTTAAATTATGTAATAAATTATATGTAAATTATATTATTATTATATTATATAACAAATAACAATATAAACATGCTTAGTAAAAAACATTACAGTAAAAAAAGAAATTGAATTTATAAAATAATATAACAGTGGTATTCATAATTCATCGGAAATTTTATGTAATTTGTTTTGTATATTCAATTATTTTGTTTGAAAAACACAAGTATAAAAATATATAGTGAGTCTATATATTACTTTTGTCAAAACTAATAATTATAAAAATTAATATGAGTTAAAATAAAAATGTAACTGTAATATATTCATACCGGGTGTGTAAACTTTTTCTGACACTATTGTGTTGTTATTACACACTACAGGAACTTTCCGAAGAATTATGAATCCCACTTACAATAATATAATTAATCTACTTTAAAATATAAAATCAATTCACGGCTTTCAAAAACTTATAACAATATTTTATAAATGGAATTTATTTTGGATGTTTTCTCTTCGTTAACCGGCACTTCTCTCTCTGTGCATTTGAATTTGTGATAGGAAATAGCTAAGATGAAATATATTAATTAATTTTTTTTAATTTCAGACAATTAGACTTGCAAGGAAAGTATCCCGATTCTAACTGTCAAATCTTAATAAAACTTAGATATATTGTGGAGAATACAAACTAGTTACTCAATTTAAATTTTAGGGGTTGAAAAGTGGGCCCAAAAATTACCCAAGATTTTAGTAATTCCAAAAAATTGGTTTGATTAGGTAATTTTTGACCCCACTTGCTTACCCTTTAATGTGAGATTGGGTAGCAAAAAAAAAATCGTATCCACATAATTTTTATTCTCGGGATACTTTCCTTGTTGGACGTGTACCTACCTCTAATAACACTGCTCAGCAGCCAAATTCTACCTTGAATAAAACTAAGTGGACTATATGGATTTTGATGCGCTAAACTCGAATCCGTTTTCGTTTTTTTTCCATCAGGTCCAGATTTTTTTTATGGGCGTGGCAATCTTTTGACCCTAAATTAGCCAGGTACGTCGACATATTTCACCCTAACTCAGGAACGAGTCATCCGATTTTGAAAAGTAAAAAACACTAGATGTGTAACAAAATTGTTCTTATTTTAGTCACATAAAGTTTTTCTTTATCTCTTATCGTTTTGGAAATATTGAGAAATTAATCGAGAAAAAAATTTTTTTTCCTGCAAAATTCTAATAGTTATTGCAGCAGTATTTGTGGAAATTGATGGACAATAAGTGAGTCAGTTTTAATTTGATATCGAGCATTACAACATAGGGTACCTGCGGTAAATTGAAAATAAAATCTAAGTTTTACAAACGATTTTTATGGTTTATACCTCTTTTTTATTTCTAAGGTCTGTAACTATCAGTTAAAGGTGCAAAATGTTGAATATTTGCTTTAAATTTTTTTTAATTCCGTCTTTAATCTGGAAAAAAATTAAGAATTTTGCAGGAAAAAATTTTTTTTTCGATTAATATATGAATATTGCCAAAACGATAAGAGATAAAGAAAAACTGTATTTGACTAAAATAAAAACAATTTTGTTACACATGGTGTTTTACTTTTTAAAATCGGATGGCTTGTTCTCGAGTTAGGGTGAAATATGTCTACGTACTTGGCTAATTTAGGGGCAAAAATTGCCACGCCCATAACAAAAAAATCTGGACCTGTTGGAACAAAACCGAAAACGGATTCGAGTTTAGCGCATCAAAATCCATATAGTGCACATAGTTTTAATTAAAGGCGCGACAAAAAGTTATTTTTTGCAGAGCAGTATAATTATTATTAAGTAAATCTTTTCCGCACTTGGCTTAGTTGACATTATATAATTATTTTTTTTATTTGAAAAACACTTTTCACATAGTTGTATTTATTTGTATACCCTTCACAAAAATCTGAAACGGTATATTTAGGTTTGTCATTCCGTGTGTAATTTCTTCGATATCAATATGCGACCCCATAAAGTATATATATTTTGGATCCTTATGAATAGCGATGACGATTGAGCGATGTCCGTCTGTCTGTACGGTTTTCCCAAGCCCCCAGAAGAGCTAGAGACTTCATTCTTGGACTGATCGATTGGAAGTGAGCTAACTTAGATTGGTATTGAAATTCAGAAAAATCGGAAGGAACGTTCCAGAGCTGGGAAGCTTACACCTATTTCTTGACGTAAAATTAACACCAAAAACCGATTATTTTTTTGTTTATTTGAAAATTTAACCTATTTCATGCCTTGGGACTCCTCAATTGTCCATTTAAAATTAAAAAAAAAAAAAATTCCAGAGATGGGAAATTAAATTTTTTTTGGTACATTCGGTATTTTGTGGTACATATAATAACTAAAATGTTTAAGAATTTTAAGTTTTTCTTAAATAAAACCGCTTTTGGTGTAATGAAGATTTGCATTGATGAACAAAAATTTTAAAATTTAAAGCTCCCATCCAGGGTTAGGAAATTTAAATTTTTTTATACAATAAACTAACAAAAAATCAACTGACGTCGTTTTTCCTGGTTAAAATTACTTTTTATTTCGGTAAAACGAAATTGGTATCAAAAATTAAAAAAAAAACAAATTTCGATTTCAAGGCTCGAAAACTGATATATATTGTAGGACATGAAAGTGAAAGAAATGGTTACAAATTTGTAGTTTTTCTTAAATAAAACCACTTTATACATCATGAAGACTTGCATTGGTAAAAGATAATTTTAAAAAGTTTTAATTTTCACCTCCAGGGATCGGGAATTGAAATATTTCTTGGGCATATCAGTATTTTGTGGTACATATAATAACTAAAATGTATAAAAATGTTAAGTTTTCCTTAAATAAAACCGTTTATGATAACATGAAGAATTGCGTGGATGAAAACAAATTTTTAAATTTAAAGTTCCCATCCAGGGTTCCGGAATTTAAAATTTTTTTATACAATACATAACCAAAAATCAATTAACGTCGTTTTTTCCAAGTTAAAATTATATTTTATTTCGGCATAACAAAATTGGTATTAGAAATTAAAAAAATTAAAAAAATTCGATTCCAGGGTTGGATACTGCAATATTTTGGATAACATGAACGTTACCAAATGGTTAAAAATTTGTACTTTTGCTTAAATAAAACCGCTTTACACATTATGAGGACTTGTATTTTTTGCTAACTGCAACTATTTTATAAGTTAGAAAGCAGCCGTACGTTAGTGAAGGGTATATAAGATTCGGCACAGCCGAATATAGCACTTTTACTTGTTATATATTACTTTTAGGGACTTTAATTGTCATATAATACATACATACATATATTTATATATATATATATATATATAAATATATTTCTTTTTTTTTTAATGATATAAGCTTTTAAAATTTTGATTTTATATTTAAATTTTACACCCCGAAATCAATGATATTAATAAACTAAAATTTACAATACTATAATATTTTACGCTTCCTTCAAAGCTAGCTAGATAAGAAAAATATTTTTCATAAATAACTTACAAACAGTAATATTTCAAACACCTATATGATACATTTTCGAGTCTTTTTTTAAGCGCGCAAGTGATAAATTAGTTTTTAATCGTCAAAAGTATTCGAGGAAGACTCAGTTAGGTGATTTTTTATAAAACAATCTTCCAAATGCTAGTAGGGTTGTCTCCTATAACAGTATTTCATATCAAGAGATTATTGAAACACAAAATTCAGAACTGAAATTTTATTTTATAGAACAATAAATATTGCATAAGTTAGAAGAAGAATAAATGCTATGGTATGTTTTTTATTTAAGAGAACAGCAATGTTTGTGTACTTATGAAATCAAGTACGTAGACATATATCACCCTAACTGGGGAATGAGTCATCCGATTTTAAAAAGTAAAACAACAACATTGGGTACCTGCAGTAAATTGAAAATAAAATCTAAATTTTATAACAGATTTTTATGGTTTATAGCATTTTTTATATCTAAGACCTGTAACTACCAAATAAAGGTGCAAAGTGTTAAATATTTGCTTTAATTTTTTTTTAATTTCATTTTTAATCTGAAAAAAATTAAGAATTTTGAACGAAAAAAAAATGTTTTTCTCGATTAATATCTGAATATTTCCAAAACGATAACAGATAAAGAAAAACTGTATTTGATTTAAATAAAAACAATTTTGTTACACATCTTCTGGTGTTTTACTTTTTAAAATTGGATGCCTTGTTCTCGAGTTAGGGTAAAATATGTTTACGTGCCTGGCTAATTTAGGGACAAAAAATTGCCACGGCCATAAAAAAAATCTGGACCTGATGGAAGAAAACCGAAAACGGATTCGAGTTTAGCGCATCAAAATCACATAGTTTTATTTAAAGGCGCGACAAAAAGTTATTTTTTGCAGAGCAGTGTTATTAGTAATATTTTGTATATTTTCATATTTTCCACTTATTTATTTATTTATTTTTTGTTATATATCTTTTTTATTACTTTTTTTTAGAATTGCTTTTGCACTTTTCTTTGCTAAGAACTACGTACCTTTTTCAATAGCCCAAAAGCAGTGCTTTCGAAGGAGGACCAATAACTAAAAATCCAATAATTGCTGTTTATAGTGGAAACAATCATCACTTAACCATTCTGTGGTTGGGCGTTTGCACAAGTCAATAATAAATGATTTTATACCATTTCGTTCTGGTTCAGTTTTAAAGATATTGTGAAATACTGAAATATGTTTCTTACTTGCATCCATTAGTTTGTCTGATGGAACAGCTAAATTTCCAAAATCTGTGAGAGACTGGTAATTCTTAAAAAATACAAAAACGTCGCTTGGAGCGGTTAAGATTTCATCCATGTTCCTAAGCTTATTACAGCATTTTTCACATTGCAATTTTGGAATAATTTTAAATGCAACATACTCAACAAAGTATCTCATGGACACCAGTTCAAAATTTATATTCTCAGAATTATTAAAAATATAAATCAGAACTTATTTCAATAAGTTTACTTGAAGAATATATATCATAATCATTACTTTTTGATAAACATATATCATAAGTACCCATTTGGTCAATCTCGTCTTGTTCCAGTTCACAGTTGCTGGAAAAACTTGATTGAATAATTTTAGCAACCATAACTTTTGCAAAAATAATATCAAACTCGTCTACGGAAGGGTTGCTATTGTTGCCTCCCTTCTGCCGCAGTTCAGAAAATATATTTTCTAACTTGTCCTGATTAAGAAATTTTGTCATGACATAATATAAATCATCTCCTTCTTTTAACATGTCATTAACTAGTAAATGAACGAAATTACTAGTGAGCTTCATTTAAAAAAAGAAACACGCTTTTTCTGGTCAAAGAATTCCACATCATCTAGATGTTTTATAAAATTTTTTATAAATTTGTGACTTTCTCTGTTAACTTGAACTGCAGATCTGTAGCAGTTATCGCCGTAAAGGTAACCACTATTAAGACAATCGAAAATCAACCAAATATTTCCACAAACTGAGCTTTTGAAAGGGCCACTTCCGCGGAACAGCTCTTAAATTGTGTAGTTTTGCATATTGTTTTAATAGCAGCTGTAACAGTTCTGCTATAAAATTGAGTTGCGAATCTCTCGCGATTTTTTTCAAATAATACTCCAATTAAAAAACAATGCTTTTACCATAAAAACAAACGCATCTGTACCAATACTTTTAGTTCTTAAAAAACCTGTTGTTTCGAATCCATCTATTAAATCTAAACTCTGATTATACCTTAACTCTTTTCTTATGATAATATCGTCCATATCCAAAACCATTTACTTAAAATTTCTCTCGTCCAATTGTACGTATATTTTGCTTTGCGACCTCAAACGCATCGTTCTTTAAAAAACATGTATGTGAATAAGAAAATAAGATTAACAATTTTTTGTATAAATGTAGGGTAAAGAGTATGTATTTTTTTCGTGTAGAAACAAATAAATATCGACTCCCACTGAAGTGTTAGTACCTACATACATGTGCAATATCTGATGCAATTTTTGAGGACTACTTTCAATTTCGTAAAATAAAATATCCATAGTATTGAAATTAAAATTACCTTATTGGCAATAAAACATATTACAAAAAAGTAGTTTCCTTTGTTAACCTTCTGAGCACTAGATGCTATGAACTTATAAATCTCCCATGAAGATTGTTCACGCGTTAAAGTTTTTATAAGAAGATTAAGCATATCTATTCTATAAAAAAAATTTTTTTCTTAAAACTTTTCTACGGAAAATTTTTTGATACACAAACTTTTCGATATAAAAATTATCTATATAGAATATTTGATAAAAAATTAGTTGTAATGAAAAATTTTTATTTTACAAAAATTATATATATTTTACAAAAATTAAGGGATGTAGCTTATGAAATATTTTATAGTCAAAGAATTTTTTCCATAGAAACATTTATGTTCTGAATTTTTTTTTTTAATTTTTATTAGGAAGGAATTTGTTACTGTAAACAATTTTTCATTATAAAATATTTCTTATCTAAAAATATTAAGAGATATTATTTAGAAAAATATATCAAACATTTTATAATATTTTCTATGGAAAAAATTTCAGTGTATGTAGACTAAACGTTGTAGAAAATAAAAATTTATGTACATTTGCAAAAATAAAACAAAAAAAGGACAGTTTTCTTGGCCTCAGCAATAGTATGAAAAAATTATTATAAATAAATAACAGCCATACTTATGGATGTACATATGTACATATATACAAACATACACAACACATAGTGTAAGAAAATATACATATTCACCCCAATTCTAAATATTTCCAGGGAATAGAGTTTCCTGGGAAATCATTTCTCCCAAGAATAAAATTCCCCTATTCCAAACAGTTTGGGAAGAGAATAATAAAGAAAAGGGAATTCGAAAAATCGAAATCAGCTGTTTTTCTATAGCTGCTAAGTTTTGTGAAAAATTTAGCAATTAAAATTTAAAATCCACAACCACAAAATTCTCGTAATAATAAAAAAAGGGGGGAAAAAAATGTTTAGTGTTGCGTTTATGATTAATGTTGCTGAAATGGAATACGCTGAAGTACAGCAAAACCAGCAAAACATTTAAAGGAGATATTTACGGGATGCTAGCAACCCACTCATGTTGCCGCAAACCTTGTAAGTGCATTAAAAAATATTTATTTTTAAATTATTTAAATTATTAAATATTTAAGTTTAAATTATGTTTAAGATATTATTGAGTAAATAAACCGTCATTCAAGGCCAACACCCAACCACAACTTATGTCGTTTGGAGTTTCCCAAATGATAAAATTGAGTGCTGCTTTATGATTTTCCCCTGAAAGTGGGTATCAAACAGGAATAGGAAAGGATTTGGATGTATATATCTCTAGTGCAGAGTCTTAGTAAAGCTCTAACAGAAGTAATCAACATTTTTGAGCAACACTTATGTCCAACATGGATTTCTTTCTGCCGAGCAGAAGAAGATAAACAACAAATTATATTGGCAATTATTGGCTTCTCGGTAAGTTTGTAATGAAATAATACATGATTCATAAAATAAGAGATAAAATTTAATGAAATTCATTCCAAATGTCGAAATATAATGGAACGTGTTATAAGAAATAGATTCAGATGCATTCTGGTGCTACAGAACTACACTACGCTCCAGAAAATGCAGCAAAAATAACAAATATTTGCTATGCCTTGCATAATATATGCATTCATTTTAAATGCAACACCTAAGTAACCGATACTGAAAATGTAGATAATTTAAATATTCAAGATACGAGTAGTGGTGTGATATCCATAGCGTCGTCGCAATATTTGTCCATTGCCTACACCAGTAGGAATAATATTTGAAATAATCTGTAATAATTTCTTTTTTATAACTGGACTACAAATGTGTATATTATTATAACAAAATTAGATACATATGTATGTATACAATAGTTTCAATATTTCTTAAAAATAAAAAAACATATCACAAAGAAATGCATAAAGACTTAGTTTTTTATTCAATTCCCTTTGAATGTATTGGCGGAAAATCTCCCAAGTTTTTTTATTAGATTCTCCCTATATTTGACATTCGTAATACCTACTTTTATTCCCGGGGAAGAGTTTCCCAATTAGAAGTTCATTTAGAATAAGCTAAATGGGAAAAGGGAAACATTTCCGTGTGAGATTTTATTTAGAATAGGGGAAAAGGGAATTGGGAAAAAATCCCAGGGAATTGTTGTTTAGAATTGGGGTGATTAAGTTACTGAAAATTTGTGCTTGCTAAAAACATGAGAAAGATAATAAATAAGTCATTGGATTTCGAAGTACAAAATTTTTTAATTTTAGTAATATATGGCGTGCAGCATTATATTATAGTCTTTGCTTCCGCCTTTAGTTTTTTATCCAAATGAATGAGCTTTCAAAGTTACGGTCGCATATATAAAGATTTTTGTATAATCTTCTTTAGGCATTAGACATTTTCCCTGCCAAATTTGCCCCAAAGCGAATAAGAAATCGTAAGCCTTTAAGATGTCTTCTAGATTTTTTACACATCTTTACTAAAGGTCTGCAACGAATAAGATTTCGGATAAGTCCAGACATTCGAAAAAAACGCGAATAATGAAGAGAAGATTTGATGGACGAATACTAACGTGTATGTAGCCGACTTCGTACTTATTCAGTAAATACGGAACATACAAAAATGGGAACACAAGAAATATAAGTTCCTCAAATTTTATGTTCCTACTTGTTGTACTTCAAATACCTTAACAGCAATGTTAAATTTGATAATGATGTTATTATTTTCTAGATGTACTGCTATTGAAAACTTTTCTAATTGTTTGAAGCCTTACAATTTTCTGTGGAGTTGAACTTTTGAAAATTGTAAAAAACACATTGAATTATTTTGAAGTAGATTATCAAGAGTCTAAAACTAACATATAAATTAATTAATGGCTGTGGAAATAAACATACCAATAAATATTTATTGGCCTCATTTATTTCCATCTTCTTAAATTAACCATCTTACTATGCAAACACATATGTAGATTCAGACTATAACTTAACATAAAAATCATTTCTTTTATCTGTAAACCTTCACGTGGAACTTATTGTACAATATGAAGTTTGATCTTCAATTCTTACTCGACTTGTTTGATGAATGACTCGAACATATTATTACGCAGTACTTTTATAATCGACCAAGCAATAACATTGTTCCTTGATGTTGTTTTCAAAAATAGGTACAACATTTTGTTGTACAGCAGATTACAGTAGGAAAATATGTACAAGCTTTGCCATATTAGGAGTACTTTTTTCTTCAAATACATTCGTGCAGAGCTCTAATCTTTACTCAGCATTTCCTGCCCTATATTAAATTGTTTTATTTTTTCTCAATTGCATTCATCATGTAAGCAAAAGAAAATTACACACGCACTTAATTATTGTAGCTCAATCATTAACCCTTAATAGCCCACTGGTTCCGCCAGGAACCAATCAAACAAAACCAAAATTTTGTTCAACAGTTCTTCGTTTAACTTTACACTTTGACTTTTAAGTTGTTTTTTGCGTCAACCATTATCATTTGCTCCATTCGCCACTTGAATCTACAGTCAGTTACTAGGTGGACGCTCAGTAGCAGGTGACAACAGCGAGAAAAAGATTTTGTTCGTAATTGTGTGTATAAAAACAAATTTTTTTGTTCTAAATTCTTTGAAATCGTAACGGAAAAAAATATTTTAATAATCCTAGTATTATTTTCAAGACGCTGCAAGTATTTGAAGTATATATAATTATTTTTTAGTGTTTGGTATCGTATTCTTTGGTTCGTTCTTTGAAGAACCACTAGGCACCGGGAGCTCAAAATTATGTTTGTACGGTGAAGTTTTTCGTGTTTTTTTTAGTTGATATGGCGCGTGGAGTTCGTAATTTTAAAACTCAAGAGGATCTTCCCAGTACGTCAACTCAATTGCGTGGTCAGAAAGCGAAGATGATGTGGATTTTTCCTGTGATGATTCCGAACTTGACCCAGAGTTCGACTTTGAAGCTGCTTTTCTAAATGAAAGGCGGTTAGATTTTGAAGGGAAAGGTGAGATAATCGAAAAAGTAGATGCTGAAAATATGCGATGTGCATATATGCTTTTCATCGGAAAAAAATTGTTTTGCTAAATTCCACCAAGAGTAACCATTATTTCTGATAGCTAAATATAAATTTTGTTTTGTTATATATTTTGTTGTTCTTCATATTTAATTAAATTTCTTGAATAAAACTGGGTTATTTTTGTTTAAAAAAATATTATATGTTGCTATACCTATATGTATGCATATTTGTTCAAATTTTTAAGTCCGAGTGCCTACTGGTTCCTCAAGGAACCAACCAGATAATAGTTAATTATTTCAGGTAAACACCAATTACAAATAACGTTGTAGAGAAAAATATGTTTAGAATTGCAAGTTTTATAACATTGATTTTTTTCCAGCCAAAAGAAAAAATCAGGCTATTATTTTGGAAATGAAAATATAATTTTCTGTAAAGATCTTCAAATCAGTTTGCATGTGGTTTTTGCTTAGATTTTTTTCCAACATACCTTCAGTACCTTAAGTTAAATTTGATGAAACCAACTTTTAAACATGTTCGATGACCAACGATCCAACACGTTGATTTCGGCTTTTTTTTCTTCGTTTTTTCCCTTACCGCCGGCACCAATAAAGATTTTAAAATTTTATTTCGTGATTTGTTCTACATGCGTCTTCTTATAGTGTATATTCTTTGTTGGTACCCATGCTTGTGTTTTTATGGTAAAAGCATTGTTTTCTAATTGGAGCATAATTTTAAAAAATTCGGGTGAAATTCACAACTCAATTTTTTAGTAGAACTGTTACAGCTGCTATTATAACAAAATGCAAAACTACACAAGAGCTGTTCCGCAGAAATGGGCCTTTCAACAGCTCAGTTTGTGGAAAAAATTGGTAAGATTTTCGATTGTCTTATTAGTGGTTCCCTTTATGGCGGTAACTGCTACAGGTCTGCAGTTCAAGTTAACAATGAACCTCACAAATTTATACAAAACTTCATGGAATATATGTATGACGTGGAATTCGTTGACCAGAAAAATCGTGTTTTTTTAAATGGTGTGAAGTTCACTCTTAATTCAGTCCATTTACTGGTTAATGACATTTTAAAAAAAGGGAGTGATTTATATTATGTCATCAAGACAAGTTAGAAAATATATTTTCTGTACTGTGGCAAAAGATCAACCAAAGAGATTAACCAAATTGATGCTTATGATAAATGTTTACCAAAGAGTAATAATTATGTTATATAGTCTTCAAGTGAACATAGGCTCTCAGGAAAGGGTCGATGTTGATTTTAATGTCTATGCAGATAATTTTTTGGAAGATATTTTAAATAATTCTGAGAACATAAACTTTGAACTGGTTTCCATGAGATACTTCGTTGGGTATGTTGCATATAAGATTATTCCAAAATTGCAGTGCCAAAAATGCTGTAATGAGCTTAGGAAGATAGATGAAGTTTTAACCGCTCCAAGCGAGCTTTTTATATTTTATAAAAATTATTAGGCTCTGACAGATTTTGGAAATTTAGCTGCTTCAAGAGACAAACTAATGGATGCAAGTAAGAAACATATTTTAATATCTCACAATATTTTTAAAACTGAACCGGAACACAATGGTATAAAATCATTTATTATTGAATTGTGCAAACACTCAACTCCAGAATGGTTCAGTGATGATTGTTCCAACCATTAACAGCAATTATTGCACTTTCTATTATTGATCCTCTTTCGAAAGCACTGCTCTTGGGCTATAGAAAAAGGTAGTTCTAAGCTAATTTTTTGGAAGGTAGTTAAAATAATTCTGATAACATAAATTTTGAACTGGTTTCCATGAGATACTTCGTTGGGTATGTTGCATTTAAAATTATTCCAAAATTGCAGTGCGAAAAATGCTTCGGACAAGGGATCTATTCTATGCAACATAAAAAAATAACAATTTTCTGCAACAAATAATAACATATTCCGCTTCACAAGTTTCATTGTTAAATGCTCTAGGCAAACTAACCAATTTTTTTGTGTTATTCGCACAAATAACTACACAAGACAAGAAGAAATATGTTTGAAAACATGTGTTTGACGAATATGTTCGATGCGGGTCGTAATATTACGACTTTAATGTCGTAATATTACGTGATGTTGCACGCCATATATTAACTTAATATATTTTCTTACACTTTGTGTTGTGTAGGTTTGTATATTTGCATATATGTACATACATACATAAGTATGGATGTTATTTATTTGTAATAATTCTTTCATATTATTCCAAAGACCGACGAAAACTGTCCTTTTATTGTTTTGTTTTTTCCAAATGTACATACATTTTTATTTTCCGGAATGTTTAATCTGCACACACTGACATTTTTTCTATAGAACATATAAAATTGTTCACATATTTTTCTAAAAAATATATATATTAATATATTTAGATAAAAAATATTTTATAAAGAAAAATTGTTTATAGTAAAAAATATATTCATAATGAAAATGTTAATAGAAAAATTTTCCGAACAAAATGTTTCTATGGAAAAAAATTATTTCATAAGCTACATATTTTCATAAAAAGAAATTGTAATAAAAATCTTTCAATAGAAAACATTTTATAATGAAAATATTTTTATAAAATATATAT